>JAIUZE010004265.1:0-47625 GCA_022085475.1 Heliosperma pusillum
GGGACATACTTTTAGGTGTTTCGACTAATAAGGGTCGCGCAAAATTGTTTGTTATATTGTCACGTGATTTTTCTATGAAGGCTCGTGTTGGTTTTACTTTACTCGGTTTGTTCCGAAACTGATTTAAATTAACATTGTTAATCGTTTGACCAATCTAATTTTGCTAATATCTACTTTATATAAAAGCTAAAACATTTAACTTATTCACCCCATTTGCGATTAATACAACACATACAATAATCAAATCACTTATATACAACATATGTTAAAAAATAATTTTGAGTATCAAAAATTTGGAAAATCTCTCCAAAAAAACATGATTTAAGAACTACTTATTTATTTTAAAATTCTAAATAATTACAAAACAATTACAATTATACTACAGTACAACATAACAAATATAAAAATTGAAAAAAAAAATGACCTTAATATTTATTTTAAAATATAACAAGTATAGTATATTTGAAAATTTTCGTAAAAGAAAAATTATTTAATACGAGATAATTTGAAATCGAAAAAAAATATCAACTTTAGAATAAATTCCAGCAAATAAAATAAAAACCCAAATATAAGTTTTCGATCATACTTACCTGAAGTTCTTATGATTATTTATTCTGTTTAAATAACTTCAATATTGAAGTTAAGTGCATCAATTTGTATATAGTAGGTATTATCAAAAAGTTGATTTTGATAAAAGTTGTACATGAGGGAGAGTGATGAATTAAAAATTAGTTGAGGGCATAAATTGAGATGAGAGGCATAGAGTGAAAATGATTGAGGTCAATAATTATAAGGTTTAACAATAGTAGGTTGAGATAACATATGGGTAGAATTTGGGACTTTAGGGTCTATGTCATATGATGTTGTTACGACAATAAAATGTTGGTCTAATTTTTAATTTAGAGTCACAAAGTTTGTTTAGGACTTCAGACTCAATGTCTATTTTTCTGTTCGGTAGTTATCATATGTGACGCTTTTTTTCTATGTATTTTTGCAAAATGTGATCATGTTTTTGTCAATAGTGGTCACTTTTGGATAAATAATGACCACTTTGGAAACAAATGACCATCTTTCAGCCATAAAAAGTTGTCGATGTTTACGGTTAAATACATTATTCCCGTACGAGTTAAATTTGTAACAATGTTATTATTATATCCGTGCAATTATATTTGTACGTGCTAAATTTGTAACAATGTTATTATCATACAACTTATTATGTTATTATTACTTTTGAAAATATTATGCCTAATTATATTCATATTATAACATAATTTGAATATTACTCTGTATCATGTGAAGAATAATCCGTGCAATTTTGCAAGGGGATAAAACTAGTTAATTGTTGAATACTAAACATGACCTAAATTTCAGTCTAGAAGTAAAACTACTTTGCCCTATTTAATATTTACCGATTATATTGATTTTCTAGGACGGTTAATGGACTTGTTCTTATAGTGGTCTGACGCTGTACGCATAACATGTAACTGAGTTTTGTAATGAGTGATAATGTAATGCCAACTTCTTAGCCTCTATATAATATAGTATCATATAAGTATATAATTAACTCATGCATACATGATACATGCCCTAGCTTTGTAATGAAAATTAGTGCCTCATACTCCCTTAATTAGCTCTCTTTTACAATTATTGTTGATATTAAACAAAATAATTCTCATTTATAAAGATCAATATAACAAATAAATAAATAGCTTAGATAATATATATGTATATTATTGTATAATCGGATCATTAATTTATATTTTTTGTTACCCTTTTTTGCATACTTTGTGAAGAACTAGAAAAGTTATAGGGTAACAAGAACAAATGCATGTACATAAAAAAAACTAAACCATAATATAAGTTTCCAACAATTCCAAATTTCCAACCTTAAAAATAAAGTAAAATTCAACAAATACAGTAAACTTGAAGGTTACGCAAGTGAGTTAGGTTGAGCCAAGTTAAAACGGCAAAGGGGACAATGAGGCTTTTTCTTCAACCACCTGAAAATACAATGATCATGAAAAACATGGTTGCATGGCGTGCATGTCACCGTTGCTTCCTCTTCCTCCACAACCATGTCTACTAAACAAATCGCGCAACATTTATCCTCCTCGTCTTTAAAATCAATGTCTTTAGCCTTTACCGTCTGTAATGTTGCCCTAATCGCCAACTCTTTCGATAGCACCACCCCGCAATTAATTGTGACGCTTAGAGCCATTGGTCGAGGGTTCGAGTCTATGTAGGATGTGAGCTTACGCTCCACTTTTTGCCTTAATTCGACATCAAGGTGTAGACATTCGCTTAGGACAAATCTAATGTCTTCAAGAGGAACAAGTGGAGTTTGACCTTTGATCACTCGTGGAATGTCTTTAATTACTTCCGGATTTGGTATTATTATCTGGCGACTGATTTTTATCACCTTGAAATCAACTAAGAACATATTAAGGTTGCCTGACAGCGTATCGCGATTGTTGCTTTCTGTAACTGTAATTTCTTCGTTAAGAAGATGTTCTGCGTGTTGTGGGTACGCCATTGTATGTTTCTTGATGCTTGAGTTGAGTGTTATTAATGAATTATTATATATATGGATGAAGATATATAGTTTTTTTTTGAGGGAGATGAAGATATATAGTTGAAGACTTGGGTGTAGAATGATTTTTGATTGAGCATTGAAGGTGTAGCCTGCTTTTTATATGAGTGTTGTTTCCTAATTTGATAGGAATAGGAATACGTGCAAAAAACATTCCATATCATAATTGTGTTAGGGAAAAAAAAAAGTTTCCATAATTTAGCTTTTTTTGTATGTATAATATTTTCATTTAAAGACCAAAATTTTGGAAAAAAAAAACCTTTAACTTTCCTTTTTGGGTCTTCCTCTTGAGTTTTTAAGCCCTAATTAGCCATTAAAGGAGGCATGCAAGTTTTAATCCAAACAATATTGATGAAATTGCAAAATATGAAGGCCGTGATGATGATTTATTGAGTATAATTAAGGAGTTGGTGTTAAGGGTTCAAAGTAAAAGGGAGGGTTTGGGGATTAGGGTATTTGGGTCTAATACTCTAATGGATACGGAGTATTAATTAGAGAGTACTGTAGTAAATTGGTCTAGGCCGGGAATATATTACATGATAGATGGGCCATGAAAAATTATCATTATTCGTTTTAAATTTGAGACGAGTATATTTGTTTTAAGTTAATACGAGTTAAATGTGTTCATGTGAAACTAGTTTTATGTCCGTGCAATAATGTACGGGTTGTATTTGCATAATTGATATTAATAAAGTTTTAAAATAAGGTATAATCTAAAATTTAAATTTTTTAATTGGTAAAATGTAGATAATAGACTTTTATTTCGTCTCAATAAATTGTTTGTTTTTCTTTTTATTAAAATACCCCTTATAAAGATTTAAAAGATAAACAAATGAATGACACGTAAAGTGTATGTTTCAACCATTTCGTAAATAATAATCATAGTTAACTCGTGAAAATTCACTGATATAAATTTAAAGTTTATATATAGATAATGTATAATGTACTTCCTCCAATTCATTTGTTTCTTTAAATTTGTAATTTGTACACGATATTATGTAACTTTATTTTCTCGGCACTTTGTGAACTTGCTGCTTTTATGTGAATCTTACATGATTTTACTTATTGTTAATTACCCTCAGTACTCTCTAGTCTTATTGCAAAATAGATGCAAACAATATCAACTTTGATTAAATAAGCGTCGCTTCAAGTTAATTGATTCGAAATTGGCACACAATAAACACAACTTATAGAGTAAGACGATCTTACTTGGTAAAACGGTCCATTTTCATAGAAAAACATTCATTGCTAGTTAATAAATTATTTTTTGCCCAATAAAATCACCTTAAAGTGTAAAATTAAACCGTCTCACGCAATAATTAATAAATTTCCACTTTATAAATTTGGTCAATCAGCTAATTAATTTGGTGGCCACATAAATAAAATTACATTTACATTGGATAATAAGTAGATCATAACTTCATAAGTTCTAATTTAAGACACACTACCCGTCTTAAACTTAAGACGGATCGAATATGTATACCAAATCATCCCACTTGTTTGCCTAAGATATACCAAATTTTTTGGTAATATTTAATTCATCTTACTTAAGATGTAAAATTTAGACGGTGCACATATAGCAGAGTAAAACATTAACTTTATCCTATATCCAATTATTTCAAGCTCTCAACGGCTCAACCCCTTGTGTAGTTGAGTGTAGCTGCCGCCCCCTCTCTCTTTCACCTACAAACTATTTCTCTACCTCACTCAGTCTATTAAACTTTCAAATCAAGTTGTATTATTCAATTCACTCTTAATGAAACATCTTTCTTTGGTTATCATTTAAAGTTTAAGCACTTCATCCAATTTCTAAGGTTTGATAATATTATAAAGTTTTTTTCATTAACTTTGATTACTATCGCTGAACAAATTTTTCATTTCTTATTTTTATGATTTTAATTGTGCATATAATGATTCAATTTTACTATTTACTTGCATTATATACTAATTTTTTACTTTTCTTAATGTAAAAATCCTTTTTTTTTGAGTTCTTGTTTTTCTTGATGTAAAAAGGTGCATCTTTAAGATTTATGTTACTGTTAATAATTTTTCGTTTTTGAAAATATTTATTATTAATGTAAAGTTTTAATTTATAATTTGGTATATCAATGTAATTTATTACGGAGTATTAATGTAAAATTTTAATTTATTTTTTAGGATTGTTAGAAATTTGCATGTGTTGGATCCCTGAGAAATTATTTTAATCTTATAAACCAAACTGATACACAAATCAGAGGAAAATGAAGAAAAAAAACTGACATTATGACGTGGCGCAATGTGGACTGGTTAAATGTTTATACTTTAATAGAATGAAGATGATTAACCAAACGATAATGCATAGGGAAAAACAAAAGAGTTTTACTATATCTTGAATAACATTTAACCCATTTTAAATATTAAAATCGACACCTTCGTTTTAAGGAAAATTAGCTGATTAATCACTAAGTTTTATACAATTTATTCATATTATTTTATGTCATATTATGTATATATTATTCATATTATCTTTTCATTTAACAGTTAAAACGATTAATCTCCTATATATAAAAGCTAAGTTTTTTAAAGCATTCTTATTGATCCATAATTTGTAAGTTTTGATAAAAAAAACTTTTATTTAGGTTCCACCATGTTCTTTCTACCTACTCTTTCCGTTTTTTTATATATATTGACTTTAACATTTTGAAAAATATATTTGTTCAAAAATTATAGAAAGGATACCATTAAATTCCTTATTAAAAGCTCTTTCTTATGAGTATACATATAATAATATTTAATTTTATGTACGGAAAATTCACGTGGTACCCCTAAACTTTATCATTTTGTACGTGGTATAAATATTTTAAATTTTGTGCACATAGTAACCTTGATGTTTGGTTTTTAAGTATGAAACTAGTTTTGAAACCCGTGAAAAATCACGGGTTCGTGTAGGTTTTCGTTATTTATTACTACATGTTTTTTAAAACATGATACTTTTTTTAATTTTTGTATGGATAATAATGTACGATGTGAACCATGAGAATGAGAATATGTAGCATGGTACCCCATACTATCTACTCCCTCTAATGTAAATGTCGTTTGTTTTTGTGGGGAAAGTTACTGAACTACTCCAAATTATTATGTTCATAATAATGGTCTGAAATAGGTTGCCACGTAAATCTTACGATGTTAAATAATCATTCATGTCAATATATAATAATATTACGACTCAAGTACCGTTTTATACTTTAATAATACATATAGTACAAAGGATACAAAATAGGAGCATATACTTATATATATTACATATTAGCAATTTCTTTATTTATTTCTCCTGAGGATAAATATAATAAAATTTTCTTGTTCTTAGTAATCGTGCAGGATTCATTTGTTGGCTACAATTATATGATTACAAATACGACCGTTAGCCACTTAGGCTTAACAAATACACTCAAGTTTAGAACTCTTCAAAACTCTCCATTCATTTGTATATATTAGAAATATACATGAGTAATTCAAGTTCAGTAAAGATTAATATAAAGAAAGAATGATAATCACCTAACAAACAGAAAACTACAATAAAGTTTATACTTCTATTGGAAGCATAACAAAAATATTTTAAATCATTCATTTGATTCTAAAATAAAATTCATTAACTTCAAAAGTCATAGTAAAAAAAACCCCAAACAATCACACCAATATTAGTAGCAGAAAATAATTGGAGTTGTCAAAATACACAAATGTTCTCGCCATAAGATATACGTATATTTAAAGGATAATAATTACTTTGCCAAATGAGAAGGATAATAATTCTCATATAAGCAAGTAAATATGTCGTTTTATATTAAATGTACCACAATTTCATCGCCTCATTTTACTTTCGAACTTTGATCAACCACTTTTATTAGCTTGAGAGAGTTGTAACAACCAATGACAAATAGGACGAAACATAAGAAATAAACTTTTAAGCATTTGTCTATCGTAGTGCAATAAGACGAACTCTTCTCTATATAGCCACCATATTACGAGATGTATTCTTAGTCTTCTTGATAATGTCATGCTAACCTGCTTCCAAATTAAACATGAAAATAAATAAGTTAAGTAGAGAAATACTTTAGTAACAACTCTGTACAAAAATTGATCTCAAATAAGTCAAATCAGGAATTTAACTACCAAATATCATTTAGAAATCAATTATCAATGAAATTCATAAACACAACCATAAAATTCAAAACAACAAAAAAGTATAAACTATATGAGATTAGCGAAAAATAGATGCATTGTAAAATCAAAATCAAAATCAAAATAACAAAAAGTACAACTTATACTAGCTATGAGATTAGTGGTAATAGACACATTTTATCTATCATTGAAAATCCAAAACTAAAATTATGATGGAGAAATGTGAGTTTTTATAAGAGATAGAAACTTTTCATCTCCTCCATTAAAAAACATAGAAGTTAATGAGATTAATTGGACATTTAGTGGAGAGTTATGTGAATTTATTTGAAAGGATGGCTATAGACTCTTGATTATCTTTCATTTATGCTAGCACATATATTCAGTATAATGCTCAAGTTAGACTTTTTATATTATTGTATAGATACTATTTTTATTGTTCTTAAAATTTTCAAATGAGCATAAATCGTAAACCAGAAATAAGAATTTGCCAAAACAAAATTTTAAATTGGTTAACTCTTCGAGATCTACAGTTTGATCAAACAAAAAATGATCATTCGAAAATTAAGATCGAAGTAATGGACGACTTTAGGTTTCGTGAGAAAAAAACCTTAGAAAATGTTAGTCGACAAATTTTTTTTTCTCAAATCGTAGATTATGACAAGAAAATGTTTTTAGGGCAAAAAATTGGCCAAATCCGAATTTCGGTGCAAGGATTATGCTCAATTGAAATTTTTTAAAGCGACGAAAAGGACATGTTGTGCATAAAAATAAAACGTGAAGAGTGACATGTGCACAAACTTAAAATACAGGATACCATGTGTAAAATGACAAAGTTTAAGGGTACCAAGTGAATTTTCCGTTTTATGTATTGAGAGATATTGAAGAGAGAAGTGAGTGTCTTGAAATGTGAGAAAGTCGTATATAAAAAAAAAGATGGAGTATTTAATTATCATCTCTCCTCTTTCAATTATTAACTAGTTTTAGACCCGTACAAAATATGCACGGGATTTAAATTTTAACATTCAATATATGTTAAGAAATACGAATATAGATTTTCATGTAATAATCAAATAACACGATGTATAATAATAGTAACATTGTTAAAGATTAAGCTCGTGCGGATATAATTGCACGGGATTAAATATTCAACAACTTGAGTAAAAAATTTATAACAAAAATATATCATATAAATTTAGATAGTTCAGTACTCATACATGAATTTGTACGGAATATTAGATAGTTCCAAAGCTCAAACAAAAATATATCACATAAATAATTAAGAATTAAGTTCTATAAAATGAATTACAACTAAAAATGAAAAAAAAAAAAAGGCAAATTTAACGAAAAATAACCTAATCTTTGTCAAGTCTTCCAAAAATAACTCAACCTTTCAACTTAAACAATAATAATCCAACCTTTGCATTTCCATCACAAAAATATCCCGTTACTCAACTAAATTGCATATTTTTTTTTAGCAAATTAAGAAATAATATTTTATAAAAAATACTAAAATAAATTAATAAAATTAGAGAATATGTAAAGAAAAAATTAATCAAATCGAAATTTTTGTAAAACAAATAGAATAATTAAAACAAACCATATCTTCACCCTTATAATTTTATTTATCATTGATAGTCATCAGCCACCTGAGAATACCATGTAAATATTACATTAGCAAAATAACCTAGTGGAGAATTTCTAAACGTAAGAAAATCCGTCTTGATTAAACTTTAAATGAAAATTTTTTTATTTTACTGAAAATATCAAAAAATATGTGAAAACTTTTGATTAAATTTTTTTCATACAAAATATCATTTCTTAATATTTTACAAAAATGCAAGATAGTTGAGTACTTGAGTGGTGGGTATTTTTGTGATGAAAATGCAAATGTTGCATTATTATTGTTTAAGTTGAAAGGTGGGGTCATTTTTGGAAGACTTGACAAAGGTTGGGTTATTTTTGTTAAATTTGCCAAAGAAATATTAATTAAAAAAACTGATTTAACAGCGAAAATATTTGATAGAATCCTAACATAGTTTTAATATTACGATTTGACATATATAAAGAGTAACTGAAATTAAAACAATAATACAATATAATTGACGTCCATGCTGGAACAAAATACAAAAGCTCACAAATTCTCATTTAAGACGGACACATCTGTCTTATTCTTAAGACGTATTTTCTTGTTTGATTTACACACAACATAAATTTAACTACTTATTCTGGATGATAACCAATTTTTGTTTTATATTAGGTGTATTCCTTCAGTTAAGTGTTTTTTTTTAAGTTTACAGATTTTTTTTTTAAAAAGTTTTATGGGTATATTTTTTTTTATTTGATTAATTCTTATTTATTTTTGCCTTTTGTACAGTATATCATAATAATCTTAATACTTTGTATTTGGTATGGTTTGTTACGCCAATCTAAGAGAATATTTTATTTATTTTATACCATCTCATCATTTTTATTTTAATTGTCCCTATTGATAAATTTTTATATGGTGACCTGAATCAGCAACAAATGTAATTCAAATTTCAAAGGCTACATATAGAAGTGAGGATGTGGTTCATTGAATTTTTACGTTTTTAATTATTATCATTTGTAATATTTGCGGTGTTGTAATTTTATCAGAAATATGTAATTTTTGAATGTTTATATTGTATTAGTAAGATATTTATTCAAGTAGATATATGATGTATGGTTTTATGTAGCTTGTTTTCATTTTGGAATTTGGAATATCTGATCAATGAAATGAAAACCAAACAGAAATTATTATGGAGCAATTAAATCAGAACCAAGAATGTGGGTCTCACTTGGAATAAAAAAGGTTTTTTAATCCCTAAAAAGGGGAACAATCAGAAGTCTTTAAATGTTTGTGCTTTAATATAAAGTAGATTACTATCTCTCTTCCTTTCACTAATTAAATATGTCACCCTATATTATCCTCTATCTATTAAAACCCAAGCAAATACTGCATCCTCATGAAGCCACATCTGCAGTCCAGTCAGCAATTTTCATTTTCTCCAAGTGGGACCCACCACTTATGTACATGATTTTTATTTTTATTTCTAATTTTTTAAGTTGAACTCAGTTTCGGAAATGTCAATGAGAATTTCTACGTTGAACTCAGTTTCGGAAATATTTATGAGAATTTCTACGTTGAACTCAGTTTCGGAAATTTTTCAATCTTACTCACGAGGATAGTAAACTGGATGTTATTAATCTGGATTTTTTTTAAATAAAAATTTAATCAACAAAAATTAATGTGGATATTAATCTGGATTTTTTTTAACGACGAAGATTTATTCAACTTTAACCGTGAGAGGATTACGGGCGAAATATTTACAGTAGGGTATTCGATAATTTTCAACTTTAAGCGTGAGAGGTACAATAAAATATTTACGACAAATATTTAATTTGGATTGATAATAATAACAAAAAAATAAAGGAAGATCAATAATCCGTAGAAACATTTAAACACAACAGTGGTGTTGTATTATATTCTAATCTTCTACTAAAAAAATTTAAAATCTTCAATCCATAAAAAAAACATATTCAAATACAGTACTAAGTAAAAATTGAAATACAAAAGTTGTAAAATAAAATCGAAAATTAAATATTTACCAACCAAAAATCAAGCTTTTGAGACATGCAATCAAAGACCTCACATTTTATATCATACCATTCGATTTCTAAAAAAAAAGGAAAAGATGGGTATAATTCGTAGTATAAGTAATTTTCCGTACTGGTTAGAAAGTTAATTTGGCTAATGGTTATGAAGAAGATAAGGTGAAAGATGGTTTTTTAGTTGATGTTCATGTAGACAAGGATACTTTAGAATCCAATGTAGAATATTTATTTAGATGGAAGAGCTTACTTTATTTTATTTATATGATACAAGGGATGGTACAAAGATAGAAGATGGAGGCTCATGGCTAGAGGTAGAGATATATTGGAATATGGGAGCTGGAGTAATAGGCGGTGGGGAGTGAGTTAGGGTTTAGGTTGTGAGAGGGAGAGTGTTTTATTAATTCAGTAATTTGGGCTCAATCGGTCCTCCAATTTCCCAAGTGAGATGCAGTTTTTATCTGATTGATTTTACTCACAATTCACAAATAACACTCCATAAATATTTACTAGAAATAAATTTATTATTGAGTTCAAAAAAATTTAACACAAATTCTCATTGAATACTGGTATATCCATATTCAATTAAGATAAGTAAGATTATCTCTTATAACAAGACAAGTGTGGGGGCAATTGGAAAATCAAGAGGATTCCAACTTGCCTTTTTGTGTGAAGCAACCTGACCCTTATTCATTGAAAACGGATATGTCCGTCTTTAATGAGACATGTTGAAAACTTAATTTCTCGATTATTAGTATTTGGGTCATTTTAAAATGTGCCAAAAAGACTTATGTTAATAATCAGTAACTCTTCTGTACGGCGGTCTCATACCATGTTTTTTCGTAAAATGTAATCACTTTTAGATCTATATAGTAACCATTTTTTTGGTAAATAGTGACCATCTGAAAAAATAATATAGTCATTTTTTACTCTAAAAATGGTCACTGTCTATAAAAAAAATGGTCACTATTTGTCAAAAAGTGGTCACCGTTAACTGGTCGCACCATGCGACGGTCGTAAAAGAACAATTGCGCTTAATAATTGTAAAACTTAGTCAAATTCAAATTATTGCTCAAATTAGTTGTGGATGGAGAAAATAAGGAAAAACTAATGGTAATTAAGACAATTTAGAAAAATTTGAATAAATTGGTAGACTATAGATTTATTCTAATTAGTAAACTATACAGCCAGTTGTATAGAATTTGACCTTTATAATAAAATATTTGAGCTTATATATACATTTTACGAGCTTTATTAAAACGAATCTCATCGCCTTTATATAGATTTTAAACTCATTATATTACAATGAAGCTCAAATATAATATAAATTTTATGAGAAAATAATAACAAGATGTCTTTCTATGTGGAATTTAAAAGAAAACAAAGAGTACATCATGGATCTAAAATGTCTGATTTAAACTTAATATTTATAGAAATAAATTTTTTATGATGGAGAAATCAAATATCCAAAAAAACACATCATTTAACTGATCTTATTTAATTTAGTTATTAAAATATAAAAAAAACGGCTATTAGTTTCAATTTATGTAAATAAAATAGGACCAAATTTTCGAGGTGGTAATGTTGTGTGTCAGAAACACAAATAAATACTCCGTATTAACATAATTTATTCACCCAAAAAATAAAACATAAACCCAAAAAAGCGGACTTTTATATGACGAAAAAGAAAAATCTCAAGGAAGATAAAAAACTTAATAAAAAAACTGAATTTTTTTTAAAAAAAAATATAAAATTAGATAAATATGTTAATTCCTAATTAGACGTACAAATCTATTAATTGCCATACCGTAACCCAAAAGTAAAATAAATTCATTAGAAACCAATATTAAACTAATTTTGTAGACCACTACTGTAATTTTTACGGGCTAAAATGAAGACATTTAAGCAGATTGGTGGTATTGGATTGAGATTGAAATAATCAACTTAGATTGAAACATGTGTTTGTTCATTTGGGGATGCTAACAAGGAGGAATGAATGAAAGGCGGCAGAGAATCGGCCGAGAGAGGGGGGCGTTTTACAATTTTGTGGTTTATATTTGGGGTTGGAGAAATTTGATGAGGGTTTGGTATGTGTATATGAGTCCAGGGTTTTAAAACTCATGCTGCACATATTTTACTTGGGTTTGATATGTGTATATGGGCTGAGAGTTTGATATGATAAGGCGAGTATAGGGTACCTACAAGGTGGTAAAGTGTGTGCAACTTATAGCTAGATGTGGACACCAGGCCGGGTCAAGGACCAACCCATTTGAAGAAGCGGATTGTGGCAAATATGATCTGATAATAACCCAAACATTTAGATAAAGACATGCGCGACCCATGACTCAACCCGAAATTAGGTACATTTTTATTTAAAAAAAAAAATATAACGCAATTAAAACTAATATAAAATAGTAAAATTATTAAAAATTCCAATTTTTTGAAATAACATATGCTCATGTTTATTTTAAACCAAAAGTTTTAACACATAACTAAAACTGAAATGAATACCATATGAATATAGTTATTTTTTGTAACGTAAATGTAACAACTGATCAATCTAATACTTCATTGTCAAAACTTTATATATATAACATATCTATTTAGTTAAATATAGTTTATTAGAGTTTTGAATAACACTCCCGTGCAATCTTGCACGAGCTAAAACTAGTTCTTTCATTAATGATTCTAATTTCTAAATTCTAAATTTTCATAATTGTTGTGCAACATTAATTCTCGTTTTATTTCATCTCTAAGTATTAAGAGTGACTTAAATGTTTACAATATACAATCTCTTTAATACAATCTAATTTTTTTAGGGGAATAATATTAAAATTAATTTTATTTCATAAAGTCGTATAATTTTCATGTTACATGTAACGATGTTGCGTGTTTTTTTTTTCAGTCTTATTTATAATACAAAAATAATCGCTGAAACACTTTAAAATGATGTTTAAAATATTGTAAATTTATTTAATTTTCTAACACACTGTAGTAGTTTTAATTTCATATCGCATAATTTATTGTTCATAGTATGGGTAATTGGTGAAACATGTTAATAATTATTGTCAAACTTGCATTCTTCGCTTCCTGATATAACAAAAGTTAGTTTACCATATTTCATAGTTCATACGAGTACTTTGTTTTGCAATGACAATGAAGTTAAACAAATCCATAATTTGAAGTTTTATTAATTTTAGTACTACTCTACATAAATTTTGCTTGTTTAATGATATTGTATTGAATTTTAAATTTTTAGCATTATTAAAAATTTATATCAATATAAATCAAATCAAACTTTTAATAATTTTAGGTAGCAAATCCGTGCAAATTTTACACGGCTTAAAACAAGTAAAGTTATTATTTCCAAATTAAAACTATACGTGCATGCAAGAATGCATGATCTGGCGATTTACAATTACGAGTTTAACAGGTTTTAGAATATTTTTGTAGGGCTAGTATTAGGACGACGTCATTGGGATACTAAATTTTAGTATAACCCTAACTTGAGAAATAAATTAAAACTAAAAAATCTAGCTTTTAAATTTCTCTAGTGTCTGTGGCGGATTCAAATATAGCCATATATATGAGGGCGAAAATTTTGAGGGGGCAAACGAATAAAGATATATATAAGGTACATACTTGAAAGAATTTTGAAAATTTTAGCTAAATTTTTTGAAAATCTCATCCGTCGACGGGATGAGCGACGACGGAGAAGGCGCTGACTAGGCCCTTTACGGATGGTTACTTGCTTAATTAGGGTTAAATCACTAGCTAAAATAAGTTATTAATATTTTTCTTAATCGAGAAAAAATCCAGTTTTTATGTTAGTCTTCCATAAATTTTCAGACGAACCAACAACGGTTCGAAGTTGTAACACGCGTAATCTTAGCCGTTATAATTTAATAATATTATATTAATATTAATTAGCTTAATTTTAGATTTAGAATAGAACTTAGTTTTCCGTGTCTAATTTAGCAAATCCGAGTCCGTATTCGGACTCTACTCGGAATTTCGGGTGGGTTACACTTTGGTCCATATGTTGGGCATTTCTCTCATTCTCCACTCATCCAACATAACCCATACCCTACCCATTTTCCACTCACATTTAAGATTACTATTGATCTCCTTCCTCACACAAACACACCAAACCCTAACCACCATCACCATTGTTGAACCTAAGCTTCCCTACCTAAATCCTACCATAACTCATTCATTTCTCATCCAAATTCATTGATTCTTAGCCTATTCTCTTTCTTTTCTTCTTCTCTTCCTAGTAAGGTAAGAAAAATCTAGTCTTTCTCATTTTCGTTTTCTCATCTTTTTCCAAGGTGAAAATATTCATCTTTTGTATCAAATTTGTAGTTAGAGACCTCCAAGATCCAGATCGATACTATTTCCTAGTGGAAGAAGAAGAAGATTGTTGAAGACGCAAAAAGGTAACGGTGAAGGGTTACTCGATATCAATTTACGTTTTTAATGTTTTAATTGTAGTTTTAGTAAAGAAAGATACAATCTTTGTTTGAATTTCATGAGGAAACATGTTTGTTGCTCTTTCATATGTGTGAATTCCATCTTTCATGTTTTCTTCCACTGATCATATGTTAAGTAGTATTCAAGTGGTTAATTATGCTCATTTAACATGTTGGAACTTGTGTTGGGCATTAAATATGTTTGGGTTTGCTTTAATTGATGTTTACCCAATGATTGGTAATGTTTAATATGCATTTAATGTGGTTTGAGGTTGGTAATTGTTGTTAAGATTGAATGAGTAATCATGGTGTTTGTGTTGGTTGTTGTTGTTGCTGAAATCCCGTGTTTTATAGCCCCAGCCGGCCGACCGGCTGGGGACGCGTCTGAAGTGAAATGGTTATTTCGTGGAATTTTAATTTGATGATGCGTAATTAAGTCCCAGCCAGCCAACCGGCCGCCGGTCAGCTGACCGGCTGGGAACCCCCTGTAAAATTGATTGGCTTTTGTTAGCATGCGAGTCCCATCCGGCCACCCGGCAGCCGGCCGACTGGCTGAGACTCCCCCTTCCCCATTTTTCCTTCTTTCTTCTCATTTGGCATGCGTCCCCAGCCGGGTAGTCGGCGGCCAGTCATACCCACCGGCTGGGGATCCCCTGTATTTTTACAGTTGTGTTTGATGTTGCTGTAGTGCCAGCCAGGTAACTGGCGGCCGGTCCCCCTGACCGGCTGGCACCTCAGATCATGTAGCTCATTCTCATTTCTTTTCCATATGACTTCACATGTAATAGTTTGTATGGTTTGTTTATCGTATAAACTTACGTAATAACATTAAATATTCATGTTTAGAAGATATGATATCTCTTATGCTTATATCACATGTTTTGTGACGGTTTTTGATATGTCCCCTCTTGAGTCGGTTCTACCTTATGTTTTGATTTGAGCACTACTAGTTGATGGCTTGTTTGTCGTCAATTCAAACATAAAAAATAAACCCGATATAAGTAGTATAAAGGGGTCGAATCCACGAAGATGGAGGGGTCAACTACAAGCTCGAATGAGTCCTATTCTAGCCTAACAAGGGTTGGATGAGAAGATTAACTAGTAAATGCAAGAAATCGCTAAAATAATTTGGGCAAAAACAATTTAAGGAAAACTACGGTAAAGGGTTCACCTTAGGGGGAATCAATGGGTTGGTCAAGTAATTAGCAAGTGGGTAATAAGTTTGAGTATAATTAATTGTCAATGTCTCAACAATCAATAATCTTCAACAAAGCTATCGCATTTGTCTCGAATCACTCATATAAACACTAGTCTAATCATCTCTACCACCGTCGCTTAAGAGATAATCAAACAAAACTTGATAAAGTGGGTAACTTTCGTTTACACAATTCATCAAACACCTAGTGTGCATATGGGTAATACTCTAATTATCACCACAAGACTACTAATCACTCAACCAATTATCCCACATAATCCTCCCTTAGGCTCCCCCTAAACCCTAGAAGAAGACTGCTCACTCATGTTGAAGGAAATCAAACAACTAAAGACTAGGAATAATGGAATGAACATCATGCTATGGAAATGATTAATTCTAACAATCAAATGACAAATAATTAACTTGAAATGAAATAAATTGCATAATCGACTAAAAGATGAGAAATTTATACCAACAATGCTTGTATTAATGAATAGGGAAAATGTCTTCACCCAAAATCTTCAATACAAACCCAAGACTATGATAGTTCTACTAAGAAAGACTAGATCTACTAACTTGAATTGAGAAATTAAACTTAATTAATGAACGATTAGGAGAGTAATTAGTGAGTAATAGAGATTACAAAGTTTCTAGGGTTTTGTGCTAATAGTTCATGAAAAAGCTGCTTACAAAAATTAAGGGGAGAGTATATATAGGTATCCCGAAATTAAGAAAGAAAATAGAAGAGGGGCGAAATTGCGGTGTTGTGTTCCTGGCCGGTTGGCCGGCCGCCGGCCCTCTGACCGGCCTGGAGCACATCAGAACCTTCCTTCGTTTCGTCTTCAAAAAATAATCTAAGTATGATAATGGGGTCCCAGCCGGGTGCCCGGCCGCCGGCCTTATGGCCGGCCTGGAACACATTAAAATTCTCGGATGTTGTCTGATGTTGCGCAGGCCGGGTAGTAGGCCGGCCGCCGGGTGCCCGGCGGCCGGCCGGCGCTACCTGGCCTATTTTCTTCTTCCTCTCTTTTTCATTCCTTTGTGGGTATGCGGTCTGAGCCGGGTGGCCGGCCGCCGGTCGGAGGACCGGCCTGCGCCACGTGGGGGCTCCCTCACTTCATTTCTTCTTGTTATCTCCAAATCCCGACTCATGCAAGGCCTTTATGCACCAATTTCTTCGTTTCCGCCTTAATTCCTGCAAAATGATACCAACATTCATAGCACGGGAAATCGGGAAGCAAAATGCAATCAAGGGCACGCAAATCCGTGCAAACGGACCAAAATGGGGACGAAAATGAGAGGAAAAATGTAAATAATTAAATGCTTATCACTTGTTGAGTTCTTTGAACTCTTATTTTCCGGCTACACCTTATCCTCGTTAGACTGGAATGTCGGAGCGATGGGGTGTATACTTGATGCTTGTATGCTTGTTTTAGTGGGGATATGACGACGTTGTTGGGAGGTGAACGCAATGCGTTGATCGACCCGGCCGTCAAATGTTGTATCCTTGAGAGGCGATGTCATTGCATGTAGCATACTAGCTTGACTTTTGACTATAGATCTCTTTGTCTGCCTCTGCCGTTGGCCGTACTGCCGGATTTTGGGTACTCGGCTTCTGTGTTTGACCGAGTCTTGGATGTGTGCACGTCTAGCCACATGTCGAATCGAGTACACGTCTTGTCTCGAGAGTCTGGTCATGTTTAGACTAGGACCGTGTTACTATCGTAGTCCTACCGAGAGGATTAGAGTCTTGAGTATACGAAACGTCTTATCGTATACGGTTCAGGGAATTGAAACGTCTTATCCCGTGGACTTCCATTTGACTTGTCTGGCTACTTGTACACGATGCTAGTGCGTGCCATTTACCGTGAGAGTATGTATGGTTATGTCTGATCATATGATGGATTGTATGCTTAACGTCTTATGTATGCTACTTGTATCATTGATGCCTATGATTCGTTTGTATGTCGAGTCCCGAACCTTCTCAAGCATATGTCGCTAATGGTGAGATGCAAGCCCTTAGTGTTCTATATGGTTTCCAAGGGGAGTCTTCCCCGAGTCTTGTATCGTATGATGATGATGGATGATGGTTTTCTTTACTCGTATATTGTTATTATCATAATGTTATTCTCATATCCGACATGATATATACGTTTACATGATTCCATGCTTGCTTATGTACGTTTTGATGTGATATGGCTGGGAGAACCCGGAGTTACTCCCCACTGACTGTGGCGTTCATGTTTTCATGAATGAACAGGTTGTTTGGCTGGATCTTTTCTTGTTTTTGGGTTCGGGTGTGAGTTAGCGAGCGTTGGACTTGACAACTCACCCATAAACGTTCTTAGCTAGTTTACTAAACAAACTTTTATGCTTGACTACGTTTTGAGAGACTATGTCTCATTGTAGTTCTCCTACTTTGGTTTGTAATCTATTGACACTCCTCGTTCTTTACTCTTAGCATGTAAAAAGTTTTAAAAATCTCGCATTTTCGCTATTTAAATCGCATGCTTGTTATGTTTTATTTTCGCTATCGCGAGGGCTGTCACAGAAGTAATATCCAACCTTTATTTTCTTCGATTACAAAGCATTGCAATAAGTTTCATGCCTAAAAATCATTTAAAAATATTATCTACATTATTGGATAGGTTTATGATTTTTTGTTTTTCTTTCATTTTTATTTGTTACTAATTTGAGTTTCTCCCTCTTTTTGATAATAATATTCAGACTTCAAGTTCTCTTGTGGCTTTGGTTGTGGATTGTTGTAGTTCATCGATCAAATGACGTACGCATCGGTAAAAATTATATACACAAAAACTTTGGATATGCGGTTTCTCACTAAGTTATTGAGAGAGACCATTAGAGACCAACACGTATATTGTACATTTGTACCTATTTATGTATTTTTTTGATACCACTTTTCTTATTGATCGTGACTCAAAATGTGACTTTCATTTTGTACATGTTTTCATAACAATCATGCCTATTTTATCATATATTGTACCATTTTTATCATCACCTCATTTTATATAACACGTACCTATTATATTACTTTTTGTACCATACTTTCATTAATTTGTAATTGGTCTCTCAATAGTTTTATTGAGAGACCGTCTCTCAGGAGACCTACTGAAGTATATATTGATTAGTCAAAGAAAGATCTCGTTTGTGCATATATATTTTGCTTTTATTGTTAATTGCGATGACTATCTTTACATCAACAATTTGTGTTGACCTTCATATTTGCAAGGTAGGAGAAAATAAGAAGAAGAGAAGGAAAGTAGAAGAAAATGAAAGGAGATGAATTAACTACGGTAATTTGTTTGTTATTTTTTTTATTTACCTAGAAGCAATTAGTTGGATTATATAGAGTGATTGTTATGTTGCTTAGTTTCTTATATATTTTTTACATGAGACTATTCTCACTATTGGTAACCAAGAAGACGATGAGGTGGTTAATGGCCTGTGGGATCACTTTTACTCTTGGAAAACGAATTATTTCCATCACTGTATTTTTTTTCACATTTAGTAAAATAAGTAATATATAGTTAATGCATATTTGTAAAATTCTTATATATGTAGAATTTGACTTATTTAATAGGACATTGTCTACATGTATTAAGATGCAGGTGTAATATGGATTACTCATAGTTGATAAAAAAACGTAGGCCTAATGCGTGTATGTAAGTATCGTATTTATCTATTTGATCAAATTCGTCATCGTTTTTTTTCTAAATCAAAATAGTCTAAGTATCGCATTCATAAGTCTTCACATATACACGCAATAAATTACAGATTACATGGAAGTTCATTTATTTTATGTTTATTGAATATTCGAACTTGCAAAAGAAAAGATAAAAAAAAATCAAAGTAGTAGTGTATTATAATTCATAATCCGGATAATTATTGAAGCATACGTTTTGTATAATGCATAGTAATTTAGTGTCTACTTCATAGTGTTTAAGATGAATAAGCATAATAAGTTTGTTACTTACTTCTCTTAGAACAACTCCAATGGTTGCATGTAGGGACTTGCTTGCAATTATTAAAAATTGTCAAGCAACATGCTTACCTTGAGACAAAAAAATATGACGATGTTGCTTGTAAGCCATTGTAGCTCTACCAAGCTACATGACTTAAATTTTAAATGGAAAAAAATAAATAACTAAAATATAATAAAATAATTAAAATATAATATTTAATGCCTAGTGGGGTATGGTAAGCTATGATGTGTTGTAGTTTACCATTGAATGTCGATGTAGCTCGAAAGCTATGTTGCTTAGAAAATTGATGTGCAAAGGCAAGCTACGAGGTCTTGTAGCTTACCATTGGAGTTGTTCTTACAAGCTTTGTGTATTTCCCTCTTATATACACTAGTCACTAGAAGATTAAGCTTCAAGGTCTTCATCAATGGAGGTTAGAGCCTTAGAGGTGTTCACACTATTCGAGTTTAATATATTGATATAGAAGTATCAGTTACTGTGATCGAGTCTATTTAGGTCCTAATGCAGAATATATGCGTAAAAAATTCAACCAAGTTAAGTGATGTTGAAGTGGAAACATTTTAAGCCACTGTTAATTGCTTAACTCTTATGTTGCCTAGTGTACTAGTGTTGTTGGAGAATCTAGAAAAGATTTTACAAGAGCAATTGAGATTATTAAGAAGATGAATTCACTAAATCACCCTTTACTATCTAATACGGAGTAATTTATTGAATTTGAATATCATCGGATGTCGACATCTTATTTTCCATCTCAATTATTGGCCGGCGCACGCTAGCTCATGACCTCATACGGAGTAGACGTTTTATATATCAGTAGTAACACTTAAAAAGAACAGCAAAAATACTAGCTCTTTACATATAATAAATACTGGTATGGCGTAAAAAAAAAACGAGTACGATCGAATATTAATATTGAAACTTTATTACGGAAAATGAATTACAGATTCTGACTTGTGAAGGCCATGTTGCTTCTAAAACAACATACCCTACAATAACGAGTTCGTTGATAATTAAAACAACGAACAATACAAAAATCACTAATAAAGCTCTTAAGTGTTAACTATTGTTAAGTTGTTACCAAATTTAATTTGTTAACGAAAATACAAAGCCCAACCTCCGTCAGCGGTAATCTTGGCCAATCTCTCCGAACCGGACCCAACCGGTGGTGTCACCCAGTCCACTTCCTCATCCGAGTCACAATCCCTTTCAAAATAGTAATTAAGCCTATACTGAACCCGGTCATACCAAACACAACCGAGTTCCAAACCCTTGTCCTCCTGGAGCTGGGTGTGTTTGTGGTGCACGAGCTTCTGGAGCTCGTGCACCACAAACTCTGCTGAGAAGTATGAAAGGGGAAGGTCCATAGTAAGGTGTATAAGCAGACACTCTTCACATTCTTTGCAATACGGATTTATTGAAGCCGATTCCATAGGCTTGCTTGCACGGTACTTTATAGCGATTGTGTCGTCGCCACCGTAGGTGCGGTGGTGGAACTCTTGGCGGATTAGGGTTACTTCGATGATGTTACTTGTTGAGGAAGGTATGTTTGTTTCAGGGTACGTACCAATTTGATTATGATGGCATGGCACAATTGATGATGCCATTATAATTGTAACTTAATTAATTGATTTGTGTAATAATCTTATCTCTGATAAGTGTTTAAGTAATTATGAAAGAATAGCCGTATAAGTAGTATGAATATATTATATATATAGTCGGATTATGGAAACTTAATTTGGGTAGTATTATTTCCTATTTTATTTCCTTATCTAGGAATTATAATTTCCAAAAATAAAACACACTCCAATTTATAATTTCCTACTTTTAAAAGGATAATGATGTGGTGTAATAAACCCAAAAAAAAGAAAAAAAAATTACTTAACATTGTAACGTAGGTTATATAAATAATAATTCTCTCAATTTCTTATAATGATGAGACCGAACAAATTTAAATGTGCGGTTTGTCAATTTAAAATATTACTCCATTTGCCGGATCATTTGTTATCCTATTCGTTTTTTTAATGTCTCAATCATTTGTTGTTCTTTCTTTACTATAAAATATTTCTATGAGTAATTTGAACCCTCAATGCTACTATTGTCAAATGTTCTCGTACTATTTCCTTATCTTGTATAATTGCTATGACAATATTACGTGTATAATTGCTATGACAATAAGTGAATATAAGTATATTATTATCTTGTATCAAATATTGCGTAATATTACTTGTTTTTATGTGTTTACTTGAGTGAATTAAGACGGTTTCAAATTTATTTAACATGATAAACATTTATCAAAATTATATTCTCAGTTTAAGTGAAATTAAAAATTCCTTGTAGTAAAAACTAAAAAGAATAATGTAAAATGAAGATATTTAGGATTTAGTGCAACACGAAATTTAAAAAATAAATCAATTAGAAACAGTAGGTATTTAGTACACATTAAGCTTGCCTCATTGTTAAAATTGAGGAATGTAGTAGTCAAACCCCACACCACTTGGTTGTTAGACTTCTTCTTTACCGCTGAACCAAGATTGTCACTGATGCTCTATTTCTTGTCTAATGTTTATTTATTCTTCAGAGCATAATTTTTGGGTAGCCAAAATTCATCTTCTTCGTTGATTTTTCTGGATTTGGAGTAGCAACTGCTACCCCATGCTACCATGTAGCTACGCCACTGTGTGCATATAGAGTAAATAAACAACAAACAACAAACAACCACACTAGCATATAATATAACATAAATATTAAGGTGGAAAATTACCCTATGAAAAAGTGCCAAAGGCTGTTTATATATTATGGAGTATATATGTTTAGAAATAGGGTAAAATTAGTCAAACATAATTCTTATCTTATACTAATCTTAAATAAAATAAATAGATAATGTTTACCTAAGCCTAAGTATAATCACATGAAACGTGCATAATGATAACTTCTGGTTGTATAAATCCTATTTTTTTTTTCATAGTCTCTTTACGGATTAGTTTCAACATGGCTAAAACACTTCAAAACTAAGTGTTTCAGTGTATCACTCTATTAGTGCAAAATTGCAACATTTAACCTTTTCACTCTAATACAAACACTACCAATGTACGTAATATATAATTAGCATTATTATATACTCCCTTCCATCCAAACCAAACTATCCCTACACTATTTCAAGTCAAACTTGATAAATATTGACCTTGATTATATGTAGTCAAATTTTTAAAATTTGTATATAAAATTGAAATATTTACATGTATTATAAAAAAAGGTTTCGGAAAAATATTATTTCGATGCAAAAAAGTAATATATAAATGATGAAAAACGTAGTCAAAGTGTCGTCTCGTAGACCGTGAGAAGTCAACTGGGTAGTTTGGTTTGGATGGGAGGAAGTATATACTTCATATAATGTTATTGAATTGATATCTCTTATTATATATTGTATTTTAATATAAAATACTAATAAGAGTTTTAATTTTGTTGGAGACTCTAATATTGCTAGAAACACAACTTTTAATATGGGAGCTCTAAAGTCATTCATCGTTGTTGGACTCTCTAATATGGCTCAAAAAGTTCATGTTGGATGGGAGGAAGTATATACTTCATATAATGTTATTGAATTGATATCTCTTATTATATATTGTATTTTAATATAAAATACTAATAAGAGTTTTAATTTTGTTGGAGACTCTAATATTGCTAGAAACACAACTTTTAATATGGGAGCTCTAAAGTCATTCATCGTTGTTGGACTCTCTAATATGGCTCAAAAAGTTCATGTTGGATGGGAGGAAGTATATACTTCATATAATGTTATTGAATTGATATCTCTTATTATATATTGTATTTTAATATAAAATACTAATAAGAGTTTTAATTTTGTTGGAGACTCTAATATTTTCACAGTACATTTTTTACTCATTTTAGTACTTTTTACACCAAACTTTCCATTTGCTACCCTTCACAAATAAACACATCAAACCTAATTTCTTCTACCTCCTCTCCACTTTCTCTCTATACCAGAAGCGATCTTGCTCACCGGCGGGCGGCGACGACCCTCCGATCCATGCCGACCCCGCCAAAGCTAGCTCTATTTAACATTAATTTTTTATATGAAATATAGTTGCGTTAAAGACACCTCTAACACCCAACCCAAAAAGCGAGAAAATGTGGCAGACGGAAACACATGGAGCCTGAAATAGGTATCTATAATGACAGGAAGCCAAACTGGGATTTCCATATGAATATCGATGTTTCTTTTGTGAGCAATAAACAAACAGAGGAAAAAAATAACTTAAATGTTGTTCACTTGAAGGTAAGGGGTCGGAGTCTCCTCGTTTAATCTGACATTTTGAACATGGAGCCAGATCGTTTTTGACATTAGAGAGAAAACATTAGAAAGAGGTTAGAGAGAGAAAATAAGAGGGGCATAATTGTCAAAATTGTACTAAAATGAGTAAAATGTGTACTGCGAAAATCAGGACCCAATAAAAACATAACAACAAATGACCGAGACGGATGAAGTGGATAATTAAATTTTAAGGAAAATGATATATACAACCCACTGAGCTGTATTTAAGTGTCTAAAAGAGGAAATAAAAGCTTAAAACAAGCAATAATGACATCAATATACGCGTAATTTTGTCATAAATTCCAACTTTAATTCTACTTAAGGAAATATATTAAATTCTTAAGTTATTTATCATTACCCTTAAATTAAAGACATTATTTAATACTTTTGTTGTAATTCTCAAAAGAAACACGCGTTTTTTTAGACCGCCTACAAAACCAGTAGCAAGAATTTGAGACCAGTTATAACAGTCGCAAATTGGTGGCCGTCACTTTCAAATTTGAGACCAACTATGCAGTCCCAAATTAAAAAGGGTGATTGCAGCCAAAGACGGTCTCAAATTTGCGACCGTATGTGTTATTTGGGACTGAAGTTGGCGGTCACAAATTTGCAATAATGACTTTTCACTGTACTCAAATTTCCATTGGGACAAGTTTTTAGGATCGATATTAGTTGGTCACTAAAATTAGTCTCAAATTAGCTTTTGTGACCGCCTGTTTTAAGTTTAAGAACGTAATTGGTGGTCCCAAACTGACATGCTTTTTTTGTGAGTTTGGATCCTCTGCATTGCCTAAAAGAAATGGATAGTTCATTTCTATCTCAAAAGAGAATATAATATAGAGGATTCTCTTATCAATGTTTTTCTTTTTATTTTTCGGTATAAAGTCTTGACGGTTAGATCGTTATTAGATGAAATCATGGGCATTAATAGGTAATGGCCTCTCCATTTCCTGAAATGGAGAGGATCCAAAATGCTTTTTTGTAGTGGTCAATTTTGTTATGCATATTATAAATGATCTAGTCTAAAACTCCTCTCACATCGGTCCCAATAATTTGTTTACATTTGCTAAAATAAAGAAATTAAAACAATTTAAAAAAAAAAAAGATAAATAAATGATTCAAACAAATGGAGTATTAAATAAGGTCTTATACAACGGTTTGAGTGTTTTTTTTTTGCTCAGGAACATGCCACGTATCACTTAATCACTTGTTTAGGGGTCTAGCAATTACTTCTTCCATCTCATTCATTTATTTATCTTTAATATTCTTTGTGAGGCGTATTTTATTTAAAAACAAACAAATGAAGAGGGAGTATTATAACGATTATAAGATGAGGAAGGGGCGAGTGAAACTATTAAGAAAGACTTCAGAAATTTATCAAAATCTTAGAGGATTGAAGAACGTTACTAACCAACATGATTATGCAAACGAAATCACAAGACGTATTGTCTTCAAACAACTACTCCCTCCGTCCCGGTCATTTATTTACCTTTACTTTTGGCACAATTATTAAGGAAATAGTAGAACATCATTTATGGTTGTACTTGATAGATGAAAAGTGGATAATAGTTTAATTGGGTGATCAAGTTACTCATAGAGTACCTTTCTAATATAGAAAGCTAAACAAATGATTGAGACATCCTAAAATGAAAATGGTAAACAAATGACCGGAATGGAAGAAGTATGTAATAGGAGATGTTAAAGGGTTTATAAGTAGAGATATTAATATTCACACAAATTCTCGGTTTGCTTCTCACAAAAAAACAAGTTACGGCTTTCCATCAGCCTTTTCGTGAGAGACAATTCAACTTGTTTTTATTGAAAATGAATATGTCCGTTTACTATGAGACTGAGGGAGTGAGGGGTAATATCCAAGTGTAAACAACTAAACAACATAGTGACCACATTCATTCTACTACCTACTTTATTGGAGCCTTGGAGGTACTCCTAATCAATCAATCTAACATTTCATAATCATTTCATCAATTTCATTAATCATCTAAATTCAACTCCTATATTCCCCTAATTTCTCAATTCCCCCAATTTCCCTTCATAAACCCTAATTTCCCCTGATTACTAGCCGATTTCACTCACTGGTAATTAATCACTCCATTTTTTCTGCTATCTTAAGGATTTATTAACAATTCCCAACACTTGTATCATTTGTTTTCGCATGATTATATTGTCTTCTAATTGCCTGTAATTTTTTGTTCTTCAAAATGATATGTAATAAAGTCGCCGTCTTTGACTTTCCCCATTTCTATTTGTTTTTTGGCTTCTTTTTGCTTGTATTTGACTTTATTGATGAAATTGGGATCAATTGAGACTCCAATTTATGATTAATTTTATTAAAAGCATAATTTTTTAAAGAAAGTTTTAATTTTTTGAGGGTGTGAGCTGATTTTTATGTAGTTTGGATGCTGAGCTTTATTGGGCAAATTGTCTCAAATTGTATTTTTGTGTTTTTAAAGTTAGGGTTTTTAATTTTTAATTTAGAAAAATGAAAACTTTGAATTTGTGGCAACAAAAAAAATGGTAGTTTTTGTAATAGAGCTCAAAAGAACCATGATTGGAAGGTTTTAGCTTTGCTAGGAAGTTTGAACTATGAATCTGTTCTTATGAAACAACTGGTAAATGATACTCCATGTCTTGCAAATTAGGGTTGTGTAGACTGTAAATGGATACGGCGTCTTTCGTATTTGTGGAAAGTTGTATTTTATTATAGTATTGCAGTTTAGATTAAGTAATGGATCATAATAGTAGCAGACTAGCATAGTGTTTGTCAACACGGTACTTTTGAGACGGAAAATAATTTGGGGTGGCTAACATCAACAACTAGAATGAACTGTTGTTAGTGTTTCGTTGACCATTATTTTATTTGGTTAAGGTTACATTATTTGTTATGAAATGGTAGCTTATGTTTGGGGTGACTAACATGAACAATCGAAATGAATTGTTGTTAGTGTTTCTTTGATCATTACTCGTATTGGTTAGTGTTATGCGGTTTATTACGAAATGGTAGCTTAGTTGTGGATGATATGTAAGGCGAGTTTGGTTGTCGAATTAATTTGAGCTCATGGTGTAGTAATTGTAGTTTTTGAAGATGTCAACTCCTTCAAGGAAAAGGCTCATGAGAGATTTTAAGAGGTTGCAACAAGACCCACCTGCTGGCATTAGTGGAGCACCCCAAGATAATAACATCATGCTTTGGAATGCTGTAATATTTGGGTATATATACTGCATAAATCGTCACTCTTTACATTTATTGGTTATGAGTTGTGGCCATTCACGCAGATAAACTGTTTTGACTATCTCTGTGGTTTAACTTTGGCAGCCCTGATGATACTCCATGGGACGGAGGTGAGTGATTTTAAGAACAGTTTGTCAATTTCTCTATGTCCCTTTCTGAGTTGTATGTATTCGTTACTTTCTTTTTAGGTGGTGGGAGAAGTGTTAAGAGGTCTCTTGCTCTGAAGTGTCGGCCTTTTTATTTTGTTACAAATTTGTAGGATGGCAGGGCGCACTAGTGTTTTGAATTCTACTTGGCAGGGACGGTACTTATTCAGGGGAACTTATTATATTTATTATGTACGACATTTGTAAAGAGAGCTATGTAGATTCTTTTGACGAAGTTATGCATCTCTCATTTGGTGGTTGACTGGTTGATGTAGACTGTAGAGTGATGTTTGTGCATGAAAATTTATGAGAATATCATAATCTTCTGCTTGCATGTAACCTTGTGTTTGGCCAACTAAAATTACCAGGTACGTTTAAGTTGACCCTTCAGTTTTCAGAGGATTATCCAAATAAGCCACCCACAGTCCGTTTTGTTTCACGAATGTTCCATCCTAATAGTAAGTACTCGTGAATCTTTGTATCGTTTCATGAATAATTGTTTACGTACTGCTATTTGTTCTTGGCAATAGCTTCACATTTACCTCTATCTAGTTTATGCTGATGGAAGTATCTGCTTGGATATTCTTCAAAATCAATGGAGTCCGATCTATGATGTTGCAGCTATTCTGACATCCATACAGGTTAGTTTCAGCATGATGTGTGTAAATCCATTCTCTTCAAGTGTTCTGTGCTTGTTCTTGCAGTGTCCTAAACTTCTTTTACCCAATACATTTTCTGGCTGGATGATTTACCATCGCCTTCTTTTCAACGCCTTCATAGAATCAGCCCAGAATCTGTTTTTCTGCTGTAATGTTTTGGCAATTTGGCCTATAGTGGAATCCAAATGTATACGACCTTTTCTTCAAGTGGATAAATGAAAGAGTTTAACTTGATCCCGCTGGCTACTTTAGACATGTAGTTCGTAATTCTTTTGGTTTAATCGACTATTATCTAAACCTACAAACAGTTAAGGCCTTGTTGGGATTAACAACAATGGAAGTCGTGGAGGAGGTAGTGATGAACTGATAATGGTGGAGAGAACTGGGTAATAGTTACCTTACCTACGCCTGTGACCTCTCCCCAGGGCCTAGGATTATGCGAACGGGAGTAATAATTCCCCTTCCAGCCCTCTCCATTCTCCACCACTACCGCTTCTCTCCTTCCCTTTGATTTGAATTCTGGTCCCTTATCTGATCAAGCCTAGTAATTCTACTTTTAGCCACTTACGAAGCATACTTGAGACATTCGTGGCAAGTTACGTTGCTGCCTTGCTGGTAGAAAGCCCATCAATGCCTTAACCTTACAAATACATCTAAGGCTATTAAAGTACCAATTATTCCATCTCCACTTGGGATTAAATTTTTTAATAAAGGTATCTGTTAATTTGACAATTTGAGTTTTGTTTTGCTTACTGGTGCAGTCGTTGCTCTGTGATCCAAACCCAAGCTCTCCCGCTAATTCAGAGGCTGCCAGGCTGTTCAGTGAGAACAAGCGGGAATATAACAAAAGAGTGAAAGAAACTGTGGAGGCAAGTTGGACAGCAGACTGACTATGTTCAGAAGCATTCTCGAAGTGCCAAGGCGCATTGCTGTGACCTCTACTTTCTTTATATATATATATAAATGTTTATGAACCATTTGTGTAATTTGATTTCGTCTTCGTGTATCATAGTGTAAACATTTGGTTTGGTTTCTGTAGATGAATGATTAAAACGATGGCCGTGCTTTTGTAAGAATGTGAGACGCTTTGTTTGATCCAAGACCAGTTATTGGCGTCAATTTATTGCAAGAATTTGTACAGGACATGACCGTTGTGCATTCTGAAGGATGCTTTTTGTGCTGCTAATTCGTACTTCCTCATCTTTTACCTTGGCAGCAGGACTAAGGTAAGTCTGTGTGTACATCTGAACCTCCGTGCAGTCGTGCCAATGATTGGCAGGCGGCCTTGAAACATTGGGAGCGTGTTGTTTACATTCTAACCTCGTATCGACGTATCATACCCTTCATTTCTCCTCATAAAACCCACTTGTACTCCGTATACGCCAGATTGAAATTCATTCAACAATTGGAAGGAAAAGATCCTGTACCTCCCCATCTCTCCCTCATCCCCTCTGTCATTTGCGTCCTGCTTTAGTTTTATACAAATTCTTACTTGTGACGCGTCAAATATTACCCACATGGGTAGGTAAAGACAGGATATTTTTTATTTTTTAGGCTGGTCTTATCTACTCACTGCTAATCTGCTATTCTTTACCTGATGAAGGGCGATTTGGTTTTGCTTCGTCAGGAAAAGCTTCTCCAGGACGGTGAATATGATCTTTCAAACCGCGCTTCGTCAGGAAAAGCACATCAGAATGTAGTGTGTCGAATGTATGTAAATTGCAGGCTTCATTGTTCCCATTCAATTGCAAGATTTTTTTTTTGTAATGCATGTTCTATCCTAGCTACTTATGATTTTAAGGTCGTGTATAGGTTGGTCTAGTGCTAAGAGGCCTGGACGCGAGTTTTATATATTTGTATGATAAATATTGTACTTCTACATCTTTCATTTAAATCAATCGATATCTCCCACAACTCAACCATTTCCTTTCCGTTCTAATGATATAATTTTCCATGACTCTACGACCACGCTCATAAAGCATAATGTATTAGGGTTCGACGCAGATATAATGTAAAACTTACCACTAATAACATCGATACATAAAACCATAAAACTGTCTTAGCATTTCTGAACCACCTTGATAACAATATGATATAGTATCTCACTTGAGAATTGAGAAAGAACTGAGTACCAATTAGTCAGCAAACAACTAATCCTGTTTAAAGCTTAATTGACGCACTGCAACACCCAAATTCCTAAGAATGAACATTAAAGTTAAGGAGCTGGAAAGGATTAATCAAGAATCCGAAAGCATTTTGTCGTCCCACAGTCCTTGGAGGAGCCACAGCCGCAGGTAAAGTTGGGCGTACATTAGGAGGAACTGGTTTGTCGGGTGAATATCCAGAAATACAGAGATTACCAGATTCATCTTGTTCCCAGTATACTTCCACCATTACGCCATTTGGATTCTCAGCATTCTCTGTTCCCGGAATTTCATTCTCTGTTCCTGGAATTCTCACATACCTAGCTCCCACTGGTATCTGCATCCACATAAAAATAACCGTTTATCTTTTTTAATCTAAAAGAAAGCTGATCGTTTCAAGTTACTGAACTTTCTATGCTTTGTGTATTGTTACATAGCATAGTGTTCCATTTTAAGGACTCGGTTTTCATTAAGGTTTTTCGGGGAGCAATATCTTTGCGTTTATATTCACAGGAATAAAAGGGTATGAACAGCTCAGATGGACATTTCTGCATTTACATGATTCAGACAGTTTCATGTAACAGACTTAGAAAATAAATGACTTGCCTTCAGTGAAGTCCCTGATGTTAGATTAAGAATGACAAAACGCCCCTCAGACGTAGAAGTTTCTAACTCTGCCTTCCTCGCGATGTCCAGGAATGCTTTTTCCAGAGTGGTCAGCCCGAGTTGGATGTCTGCCACCCCAAATTGTGTTTGCCTATCCTGGAATTCTTCTAGCATTGTCTGACAGAAGAAAACATCTTATACAAGGATTTTTGACGAGATAATTAGTAGAGACGTGAAACGACAGACTTAATAATCTATCACCTTCAGCAGGCCTTCTTTCTGACGAGGAATTATGAATTTAAGAAAAGCATCCCTCTCCTTCTTTGGCGAAACTTCCAAATGCTGTAAAAAAGTTACTTGAGTTCCTTCACTATTATACAAGGATTTCCATAAGTAAACAAACGATCAAGGGAAATGTTTTCACTGACACTTAACCTGTCTAAAGAACCCTTTTACAGTCTCAATATTAGCAGAATTTTGTGCTGAATCTCCATCAGAGAAGCTCAAGTTAATAACAAAACCAGTTCCAAACCGTGATTTCAATCCCATTGAGGTCCCAATGCAGCGCAGCCTCCCCTTCGCCATGATCCCTATGCGATCCCCCAAGACATCAGCTTCTTCCATTGAGTGTGTTGTAAGAATAATGGTTCTTCCTCTTTTAGCATTTTCTATTATGTCCCATACATGCCTCCGACTTACTGCATCCATACCGGTAGTCTGCAATTCGTATGAATTTGTTATAAAGACATGCTCATATTAGGTTCCGACTTTATTAATGTTTTGCTGATAATAGTTTACATTACCGGTTCATCCAAAATGATTAATTTCGGGTCACCAAGGAGAGTAGATGCAAAACTAAGGCGGCGCCTCATTTCTCCACTGTAACTACCTGCCCTTGCTTTAGCTGAATCTAATAGTCTCACTTCTTGCAATGATTTCTGAACAGCCTGGAAGGAAATATGAAAGCTTAAGGAATCCAATCCGAAATACAAATATCATAAAGTGGCTATTGAAACAATGCAATTGAAGCGAGACTGTTTCACAAGGAACCATGTTCAAGAACCATCGAGAATAATCAGCCATTTTGCTTTATTCTATCAAATTCTAGACGGATGGTAATCTATCGGCCTCATTGAAATGCACAATAGTGACAAGGGAATATAAAGTTTAAGCAGTGGGGGCATTGAGGTGGCGCTAACATAACACACTCTTAAAACATCAGGGAAAACTGATTACTGTCGAGCAGTCGAGATCTAGTACATACTTGTTTGATGGATGCAGGTTGCAGACCTTTGATGTTGGCAAAAAGCTGAAGATGCTCTTCACCAGTTAAAACATTCCAGAGGATGTCAAACTAACAAAATCAGATTATTTGCATTAGAGTCCATCTTTTTTTTTTACACATACTAATACGCGAGTTGAGAGCTACTGTACCTGGGGACAGACACCAATCATCTTTCGTATATTTGACATTCCGACATAACTCCTGATAGAATTGCCATTAACTATCGCTGCATTACAATTGGTTTAAATTCGATGTCATTCACATATTTCCTTGAAGTAAAAACATAAAAAACCGAATCTAATAGCTTATACCATCTCCTCCTGTTACTGCTGTGATGCCAGTTAAACAATTAATAGTAGTAGTCTTTCCTGCTCCGTTTGGTCCCAGGAGGCAAAAGAGCTGATCCTTCACCAAATTCACATATAAACCCTATTCGACAAGTTTATCACGAGATTTTTACAAGAATTAGGAGTCAGTGTAATAAAGCTATTATGAGGAAACAAATGGTATACGAATATGCGACCTTGATAGCATGAAATGGCTTAAACTTGACGCATCTGCAGGATAAACATATGCATAGACAAATGCAGACATCTGTAGTCTGTTTCCTTGGATGAGTCTTGAGCAGACCACGGACCTGAACGGCAACATTTGGATCCAGTTCACCTGAGCTCATTTGCTGCTTCACAGTGTTCTCCTCCTCAAGTACATCCTCATCAGGTGGAGTATTACGGTCAGAAGTCGGAGTTGAACTATTGTGACTACCGAAACCACCTGAAAGAAAAGCAATAGGAAGAGGTTTCGGTTTTTTTATTAACAAGACATATGTATGGTATACGAAAGAAGCTCATATGTGGATACCACGAGCGTTGATTTCCCCACTGCCTGTCCAGTATCTTGGGCTCAGAAAGTAAAGCATTGTTTTCTCCGGTCGATTTGGGCTAGGTACCACATTGTCCAAATACAGTGCCAGAAGAAACCAGTAAATGAACGTAGAGATGAGGCGTATGTAGACATCATTCTGTCACAGAGAAGCCGATAATTGATCAAATGGTTCAACTTTCAGAAGCACAGAGTAAAATTCAACACACAAACTACAAAGGCTAGAGCCTTTACCAATGTCAAGACACAGGCGGAGTCTTGGGGGCACTTTGTGCGTTTACTCCAGCTGATTCCAGGGTCATTATGCGATTTAGACGCTTCAATAAGGATATTAAGTGCATGACCTAGTAGAGTTGGAGGGAGATAATACAATATACCAATATCCTGAAAGTCTGGTGTGAACACTTGTGGTACAAACTGCGACTTTGAATAAGAAGGCTCATAACACACCTAAACAAGCACCAGTAACTTCTGTTCGTAAACTGTGTAAGGAAGAGTACCTGTAGCACAGCGCCTATCAAAAAAATCCAGAATCCTGCTATAAATGCTGAAGACGATTTCTCAATAGTAGCAGACATCCAGAAAGCGAAAGCAGTCTAACAACAAACCACGAAAACAGGAGAAATTATAAGCTGTTAAATGGAGCTATAGAACATGACATGAGGATTTGATCAGTCAAAAAAACAAAGGCGACTATACGTACCATACTCAGCTGGTAAAGGAAGAAAACGAGGAACACTACTGCAAAACTGTTGTGCAAGAATAAATCAAACTGAAAGATTATTCCTGAGAAGAGTGTAACAAGCGAAAAGACGGAAATCACAAGGCTCTCCCATGTAAGCCTTGAAAGCCAATAAGCTGAATCGTAGAGCCCCATTATATTCATCGCCTGAGAAACGAAAATCACAACAAATTACCACGGCATCAGAGTCACTTCCTGAATATTCCATATATATCTAAATATTTTATAGTTTTACGGGTTTTACGGGTTTTACACTTTTACCTGTCGCAGTCTTTGTTCTTTCTCAAGCACAATGGCACTAACTTGAAACACAAAAGGGAACATGGTAATTGTAAACAAGAACAGTGGGGCCAGAACAAGAAACTCATCCATAATATGATTATTATCAACAGCGACTGCATGTCGAGGAAACTCCTTCAAACCCACAGTCCAGCGAAAATTTGGATCTAAACAATCAAGGGAAACAAGTTCAGGACAAGCAGTATGTATGAATCTTCTTAAGATTATAAAATCAAAGAGAGTATAACGTCGAAACACCTCCTAGAAGGGACCTAGCAATTTCACGTTCAGCAGCGACTTGAAGTGGGACGAGAAACTTCAATGTAGGATCCTCAGAAGTCCCTCCTTTTGTAGTTTGTGTAAGATTAGCTTGTATACCATAACTCATGACACTTGCATTTTTTTCAAAAAAATGCAGAGATGCAGGGCAACGCAGAGGATCATCAAAAAGCCATGCATCTACCTCACCGGGTGTTCCGAAAGATTTCACCTGCATTCTCATTAACAGTGACAGTTTTAAGTATTCGATAACACTGACGATTCCAAATAAACTGTAACAAGTAACTCTGAATGTTATATGAATGTTATTTTCACTTGAAAAACAGGACATTTTTTTTTCCAGGAAGATCTTTAGTTACAAACCTCAACAAAATCAAGGTCGTCATTTCGAGTCACCCCAAAGGCCCACATGACGGCTTTAGGTCTTGATTAAAAAAATATAATTCTGCTCCAAAGTCGCCAGGAAGCGTAGCGATTTTGATGTAAAATCGTCATGTGCCATGGCGACTTTTGGAGCAGAACATGAAATTATTGTGTCGTCACGTCATTTACTGTGGCGACATTAATAGAATATTCTACTCCATAATTATCTTCAGTAATTACAAAAATATAGTGTAACTATCTTTAGTAATTACATGAAAGGGTAACTTTTAAGGCGTTTCGATTCCTAAAAGATCAATCCTACATAAACCCTAATTCGTCATATATTAAAGCCACAAATTTTTCCCGAATTAGAAATATTGTGCAATTACTTGTTTACTACTCGATTTAATTATACGAAAAAAATTCATAAATCCCTACTCTACCGAATTTTTTTAACTAAATTCTAAAAAAACAACATTGTTAACACATCAATAAAAAAATAAAAGTAAAACAAAACAATTCACACTTTTATTTTAACCATTATTTCACCGATTAATTTACGACCCTTTCCGGTCAATGTCAAAACCAGAATTGTGGTTCGAGTCAACAAATTTCAGGGGAAAATTACTAATAAAATTAAATACCATAATTGATGACATTATATCGTAAATCCTTCCCTATTTAGCTTATTAATGTGTGCATTTAGGGCACACGTTAACAAAAACGAACTTAAAAAAGTCGAAATTCTTTAAAGGGCGACCATCCCTACTAACCCCGCGTAACTCCACATTTATTAATTCGAAGCTAAAAAGAAATAAAAAAGAAAGAAGAATTAAATTAAACCTTGTTAGAAGGAATTGGACGTCCAGGATTATTAGCCATGATACGAGACACAACATCAATGGCTTTACCACTAGAATTCCCACTCCATACAAAATCGAAACATGGTCGTCTTACGTAAAACTTAGTCTCACATGGCGGTATCGACTCTACCACCATCAAAGGCGGGTCTTTAAGCTCTGGAGACGGTGAAGGCGAAAGCGAGGCCGCTTTCGTGATGAGGTAAAGGAGGAACATGAAGATGAAGGGAGCTATGAATTGAAGTAATGTTGCACGTTTGTTTCGTAGTGTTAGTAACATGTTCTTCTTCATTAGAGCTTTCCATTGTTGTAGTAACAATAATATTGCCATTTTTTGTGTTTTTTTTTAAAATGTTTTTTTGGAGAATTTGAGGATTGAAAATGGTGTGATTTATGAATTATATGGAGTTATTATGGAAATTAAAGGGAAGTTCTTGTTTGTGACTTGAGGTCTTTACCAAAATACCCTTATGAGTTTGGTTTATTCTCGGGTTTGTGTCATCTTCAAACCGTGTCATAAAATGAGACAGTCTTATACGGAGTAGCAAAGTGACTAAATGTGAGATGGTTTAAAGTGAAGTTGAGTTATAACAAATTTTCAAGAGGTGAAAATAAAGTTAATACAAAGAATATTTGGGTATGCCGTTAAGTTAATTTGAGTATTTATGAAATATAAGGTGCGTGACAATTTTTTTAGTAGTTCTTTGAAATAAAAGGGCCGGTAACACTCCTAACATAGTAAATGTGAATATCGTATCATTTCTATTTTTGAATTGATTTTAATATTTTCAAACTTTGTTTAGTTTTATACGACACGACACTTTCATGAAATATAATTGATGAAAATTGACACCAACATTACAATTACTTCCACAACCATATGTATTAGTGTTACGGGTTTATGTCAAATCTAGGTTGAATGTTATGATCAAACACTTCTTCAAGTTTAACTCATAGTATTACTTTTTCGCTATAAATTCTAGCTCCGCCGATACAATTATCTCACATTAGGTTGATCACAGATTCACAGCAATACTCCCTCGACTTTCTTTTCTAAATAAAACGCCGTGTTAGAACACGTGATTACCACTAGACTACGACATCATTAATTGGCAATAGTACCAATTAGGTAGACACAACTACACACCATCTATAACACTAAGACTAAGTTTATCCACATACCCATTTTCAGACTTCGGACCCTGCCACCTCAACTTTCCACTAAACGTAATGATGTCCTCTGACACACCACGAAATTGCATGGAAACTGTGTACGTTACATCTTACATTAACCACAAAATTGGTGCATATTTTTTTACAGAAGACCTCACTTTTGTGCCAAAAGAAACAGCTTTATTACTACTTCTGCATACTACTACTACTACTGTAGGTTGAACCAACAAAACAAATACTGCATACTGCATACATGTTGCAGGAAGAAATTTGAGGGATCTTTTTGTTGTTTATTTTGTGAAAGTTTGCATTTTGAAAAACAAAAAAAAATGGTAAATGCAAGACATGGGAAAGCTGGTTATTTGGTACAGTCCAATGCTTTACTAAGGAAAAATTTGACTTATCAGGTCTACTTTGATTCTCCTTTTTTGAATTTCATTATTTGATTAACTAGTTTTGTGACGGTTTTACATGATGATTCATGTTAGTTGACCCGAGACCATTTTGGGATTAACGCTCTGATATTGTTTTTTTTGCAAATATTTCTCCATTGTTGAAGTTACCCTTTTATGATTTTTATGTGAATAATGTGATTGTCGTTTTTTTTTATGTTTACATATATATATACAACATTGCATGAAAAGGGAACTATCATAGCTTATAGATAAAGAGATATATATATACAACATTGCATGAAAAGGGAACTATCATAGCTTATAGATAAAGAGATATATATATACAACATTGCATGAAAAGGGAACTATCATAGATTATAGATAAAGAGATATATATATATACAACATTGCATGAAAAGGGAACTATCATAGCTTATAGATAAAGAGGAAAATTATAGTACGTTAGGTGTTTATCTTTGATTAAATTATCGCTTACAAAGAATAAAAAAAAGGTAAACGAGTGATCGGGACATAAGAACTGAGGAAGTAATTGGTTTGGTAAAATTGATTCATAATTGTACAACTTTTAACAGTAATTGGCAATTTAAGAATCACTTATTGATGGGTATGTTTTTGGAAATGGAATTCATATGGATTCGGGTTGGTTTCACATGCGAGACAGTCTCATAAAACTCGGTGAATGTTAATATTAATCTCAGTATTTCTGATTGGTGTTGAAAATTATTCCAGAGAAGGAACAAGTGCCAGAATTGCTGCCTTTTTGTAACTCCACCATTGTTATTGATGTTGCTAATGGTGATACAAAATTCTCATGTGCAACAAGAAAGTCAGAAGAAACAAGGTCCAATTCCGAACCCTCCAGAATTTCCTGTTATACTACGAATTCCAGGGGATATGTTCAAGAATTCTTCTTCTTCTTCGCCTGCTACTTTTCTTGTGACAGGCGCCAATCAGTCTTTCGGCCAGGGTACCATTTCTTGTTACGCAAATTCTCATATGAGACGGTTTTATAAAATACTCCTGCTGATATTGTTTAGTTAAGTATTGTTACTTGTTATAATATGTTGATTTCGTATTTTTGATAGGTTTGGTTACGAACATGTTCCCAGCTCTCGTATCAGTTAATTCATCCGTTCTCCAACAGCGAGCTGTCTTGGTATTTCTCTATTATCTCCATACCAATCCTCATATGCTTTGTGATTGCATTTATTCATGGTTTTCCTTCTTTGGTAAAGGGATCAAACTGTGCTGGCTCAGGAAAGTCGGTATCACTCTTCTACCTTCAATCTAAATGTAACAAGAGTTCGAAAGTTTTTGTGCCAAACAACTTGAGCACTGCCTGTGGTATGTTTTTTCAGATTGTGTGATAATACGTACTCCCTCCGTCCCATTCAAACGAAACGTTTTAAAGTTGAAACTGATTTTGATTATCGAAGTTAAGAACTTTGGACGGAGCTATATACTGACATATTGTATGCCTGAGTCGCTTGTTTGATGAATGATCTTCCATTCAGGGTGGAAATGTAAGCAAGGCCTGACTTTATGGCGAAATAGCTCTTGTGAAATCAACAGAGAGATTTTCGAGAGTGAAACTTCGGACAAACACTTGAGAGGGAGGACGAAGTTTTCTGGAGGTTGGTTGATGTAATGTTATACACATTTATGTGATGATCAGTCACTAATAATGCTGATTTTTATTCTGTTTTATTGATCAGCCTTTGATTTCCGAAGCTCTGACAGAAGTAACTTGAATGTGAGTTTATGGTACCCAACCGATGGCCAGCCTTCTACATGTCCAGTATGGGCTCTACGGTTGGTGAATATGGTAATTACCTCACAAATACTCAAATAAGGCAGTTTTGTAAAAGTGTTATTGTAAAATCGCGTGCTGTTTGCCCATAAACCTCTATAAAAGAATACTGCATAATTACCATGATTTTACAGTGTCGTAGTGTTAACTGTAAAACTGTTCTGCAAGAGGTTTTCTCATGTTAATCTGAAGTTATTTTATAAACTTCGGTTCAGTCGTTATCATCCTTGCTGTATGTCACCATTGTATGGTTCTTGGCTCCTGCATGTTGAACTGCATCTGGCTTGACGCGTTTAAATTTTGACAGTATTTTTCTTCTGTAGAACTAGGTTTAGGTTTAATGCTAACTGTGGTTACTTGAGGCCCTTTTTGAAACTCTTGGTTCTGTTTTATCGTATTGCTTTCTGTATCGATCTCAATTCCGTATACTCTATTACCCAAGTTTTGTTTCACATACTGCGATAAGTGTATTTAAGGTGAAAGGTGTTCTGTAACCTACAGGTAACCAATGCCTATCTTCAATATTCACAAGGGTCCAGTACAAATATACTCCTAGAGTTCATGAAGGATATGCCTACTCACAACTATCGGAAACCATCAGGCTTTCTGCCACAGAGGAATACTCTCTTTTTCATATGGATTCTAGTCTGGTTATTCCCTGTAAGTCCCTACACTCCCTGCATTTCTAAGTGTATCTTCCGTAGCTTAGAGGTTAGTATGTCGGATATTGTCCAATAATCACAGGTTAGTATAATAGTATGTGGGATGTTGTCCAATTATTGCGATCATTTTATAATACAGGTCATGCTGCACGCTCTTGTTTACGAAAAGCAACAGAAGCTACGTATGATGATGAAAATGCATGGACTTGGTGACGGGGCATATTGGACTATATCATACGGCTATTTCACCATTGTTTCTTATCTATACATACTATGTTTTGTGGGTTTTGGTTCATTACTTGGTAATCCTGCATCCATGCTTACAACACTAAAGTTCTCGTTTCTGCAGATGCGGAATCATTAATCTTATTGATAACATGATCAGCTATTTCTTTTCTTTCTGGTTGCAGGACTAGATTTTTTCACTATGAATGACTACTTCATCCAGTTTATATTTTACTTTGCTTACGCAAATTTGCAAGTTTCCATGGCATTTCTAGCTGCTGCTATCTTCTCAAATGTCAAGACAGCTTCAGGTTTGAATACTGTATATTAATCTTTTGTGTAGTCGCATACTACAATGGCAGATCCAGAAATTTTTCTTTACATGAAGTACTCCGTATATTATAATTACATGCATTTGGAACTGTACTCATGGAAAGCGGTTGATATTTTTGCAGTGGTGGGTTCTCTTCTGGTGTTCATCACTGAATTGCTGGGGGCCTTCCTGTTTGAGGAGTTACTTGACGCACCTTCATTCTCAAGTAAGTGCGAATTTCAAAGAAAGCTTTTTGTCGGAAAGATATTTGCTGATACAGTGTACTACGGTATACATAGGCCGTACGGTTGTTTTTACATACTGTAGTGTGAAGTAGAAGTCACTTGATGCAATTGTCGACACAATATGCAGCCATGCAGGAAGGGCTTTGAGGCATGGGGTAAATTCGTTGTAATTCGTGTGGTACATGTCTCATTTGGCTACCTTTTTTCTCTAATTCTCTCAGGGAAGTGGGTGATTATTCTTGAGCTGTTCCCTGGATTCTCCTTATATCGTGGATTATATGAGTTACAGTCGTATGCTTACGAAGGAAGCATAGGCATGCAGTGGCAAGACTTGGATAACCCTGATAATGGAATGAAAGAGGTCATCCTTATCATGTTTACGGAATGGCTGCTCTTCCTCTTCTTTGCATATTACATTGACCAAGTCGCATCTTCTCAACGTCGGCTCAAGAATGCCCCTGCTCGCAAGAGTGGATCTCAACTTTCTTCAGAGACTGAGAAAACTGATGTAATCCAGGAGGTATACCTTTTCCTCCTTTATTTGTGTCTCCAGTAGCAGGCACTTTTTAATTAACCGTTTGGTTTCCCTTCTCCGACAGAGGGAAACTGTGAAACGATTGAAACTCGGATCAACTGAAGGATATGCCATAGTATGCGACAACATCAGGAAGGTGTACCCTAAAAGAGATGGAAACCCTCCAAAAGTTTCAGTCAAAGGAATATCTCTTGCTTTGCCTCAGACGGGTTGTTTCGGAATGATTGGCCCCAATGGTGCAGGAAAAACCTCATTTATAAGCATGGTTAGTCTACAATCTGTCTTTTTTTACTGGTACCTCACTAAATTTCATCATTGTGAAGAATACTAAAAATGACAATGATCATGGACCTATTTATGTAGATGATTGGGCTCACACAACCAACCTCAGGCACGGCACTTATCAACGGATTGGACATCGGGACCCAAATGCACGAGATTCACTCAACGATAGGTGTTTGTCCTCAGCATAAGTAAGTTATACAGTTCCCAATCTTCCACCATCGGTTTTAGAAGACTCGATAACTTATCACATACTCTTTTCTGTATCTTGGATCATTGCAGCTTCCTATGGGATACACTAACAGGAAGAGAGCATCTTTTATTCTATGGTAGACTAAAGAATCTCAAGGGTGCTGCTTTAAAACAGGTGAAGCATGCATGCATATTCCTTTATCACAGGACTAGTTTCTTATACATGGGCAATATACCTTACTTCTGAAAACATAGGATTTACTTGAAGCGGAACGTATAGTGCGAACTTTAAGCACAAACACACTGCTTTTCAAGTTAACTCCTCTGTTTACTTTCTTTGTTGTTATTAGGATACAATGTATCCCCTAGTCATGTTGAGTTCCCAAGTCTTTGTCTTGTAATCATGACTCTAATATATTAGGATAAAATGTATCCCCTAGTCATGTTGAGTTCCCAAGTCTTTGTCTTGTAATCATGACTCTAATAGTTGTCGACACCAATTTTGAGAGGATACGATGCTGAAGTTTCTGAAAGTATCATATCTTCGCATTTTATAGGCATTTCTGTTACTGCGGCTTTACAACTAGATAAAACTAGTAAACCCGTGCAAATTGCACGGGTATGCTCTTTTAAAATTTATTAAAAAAAGAATATGTAAAATATTAAATATTAAGTTTTATATAGATCGATAATCACCTTCTAAAAAGAATTATATTTAGATTGAATTATAAAATTCATTTACAATAAGCTTACATAATATGTTAGCGTCAATTGGTTGAGTGGTTGTTTTAGTATGATATGTCTTCTTCCTAGCTAACCTGTAGCTTCTACTTACTCTTTTAATTTACTCGGGAAACTTATAAATAAAAAAACCATCTTATATAAAATGAACATATTATTCGGATGAAAACCACAACAAAAGTAATGAAATAGCACGGGTTGAAAAACCAAAAATATGTGAAAATTGTTAAACCCGTTTTTCATTTAATCAAACCCATGGAAAATGAGAAATTTGACCTGTGCATGTTTAATATGAAAATTTCGAATCATTCATTTATTAAAAATTGTTAATTAGTCAAGCGGATTCAAATGAGAATTTTGACCCATTGCACGTTTAAGACAATCTAATAAAATTGTTAATATTCAAATCTGATGAAATTATCATATGAATAGATGATAACTAAAAATAAACGATAATGTTATATACTTTAGAAATCTTATTAAAATATAAGTTGCGGTATTGATAACATTATGGGTTAAAATAATTGTGTATCATTCATATTCACCCTACCTAAACAAAAAACAAAAAATTGAAAGAATGGATAGATTACTTTCTCTACTCTAAAATTTTATATAGTAATAGACCAAATAAAATGCACAGTCACGCTCTAATCTCATAGCTAAGGATGAGGTGAGTAACCATCACACCAATCCATTTGATTACCCATATTTTATACTTCCTCTGTTTCGTTGAGTTATATACATTTGCTTTATATACGTATATTAATGCTCGTTTTCTTTTGTTCATATATGTAGACAATTTAGTTACATATTACCAAAAATTATATATATTTGATATTAATAATGTATTCACTAAGACAACTTAAATAAGATCTCACATAACCATCTTTTATGTTATATATTTGAAGTTATATTGAATATTCCTCTCACTTATGAATAATGGTCAAAACTCAAACGTATACAGTATAGAATTCAATGAAATTGAGAAATTATAGAATAGCACAATAGGTAATTTAGGTGGAAAATGCCTTGAGCTACAGTTCCAAACAAACTAAATAAACATCCATATTTAGCGCATATATCACACCTTAGACAAACTTAGCATAACTTAAATCCCACCTTAATAACCTATTATAAATAATACACCCGCTAAAAACCCTAGTCAACTAAATGCATAATTTTTCGGTAGCTTAATCACACTACTTTCTCAACCTCCACATAAACATTTTTGTCTTCCCTTTTCCATTCCAAATTTAGGGTAATCTCTCACCTCTCGATTAGTCGGTTGTACCTTCTGTCGCCTCTCCCACCTTCAAGATCTTATTTATAAGTCAAATATTAATCCAAATAATTCTCATGAAAAAACAAATTTACAAATAAATAAGTTTTTTTTCCTCACTATTTTTTCATTTTTAAGACAGTTTGCATTTATTTAATTATTATTTTAGATATTTCGGATCAATTAATGATCTGAAATTATTTAATGTTATCTCATCAACTTTATAGATCTAGTGCTTAGTCAATATATACATTTTTAAGGCGTCTTATAGATTTATTTTTTCCGTCTGTTTAAGTCTTATTTTATTGTTTATTCCTTATTACTAAAAGGATTATCATTTTCGCCCATAATTTGTCATATGATTTTTAATTTAGGTAAATTATATCATGCAAATGGAAAATAGATCTAAAGAATATTTTATTTTTTGTTTAATTTTTTTTAACAACGGTCCATTTTTGTGAATTTTTTTTTAAAATTGTTGTGAATTTTTTTGTAAATAATTGTAAAAGTGTAACCATATTGTGTTAATTGATGTAATTGAATGGTAATCTCCTGAGAAATTAATTCTCAAGCAAAGTGGTCCCCTCAAAAGTTCCTATTTTTAAGGTTACCTTGACAAATCAGCATAGTGGTTGTTCCTTTAATATATAAGGATTGACAAAATCGTGCTTGGTAATGCCGAGTTCTATACCTTGTTTGATGGTTTATTGTTTCTTGAATCAGGCAGTGGAAGAATCTCTGAAGAATCTAAACTTATTTCGCTGTGGTGTTGCTGATATACAAGCTGGGAAGTATAGTGGTGGTATGAAGAGGAGATTAAGTGTAGCTATTTCACTTATTGGTGATCCACAGGTTCGTTAGTTAGTTTGTTTGTTTCTTTTCGCGTCATTTGCCCTTTCCATCTTTCTATTCCTTCCATTACTTAATCTACTGCCTCCACGGCTTCACCGTTTTGAGAGTATGAGACAGTGTCATAGGAGACTTTAACTGTTTTTTCAATATCAAACTGAATGTTCACGTCTCTTTGATATATGAAGGTTGTGTTCATGGACGAACCCAGCATTGGAATGGATCCTGCTTCTAGAAAAAACTTCTGGAATATCGTGAAACGTGCAAAGGAGGATCGAGCCATTGTTCTAACTTGTAAGTTGTAATACTCTCCAAGCCTCTTACTAGTTACTAGGCCTTTCTCCTGTCCTGTTATTTCCTCTTGAATCGGTTCGACTGTCTTTGGCTTTCTTTCTTCTTTTTTTCCTCCGGTTTTGCTTTTCTTTCTTGTTATTGTTTCCAAATTAGGTTATCCGACCCTTTCTTAGACCAAGACTTTGTTATTGTTGCGTGATAATCTTTCACAGCACATTCCATGAAAGAGGCTGAGGCTCTTTGCGACAGGCTAGGAATATTTGTTGATGGAAGCTTACAATGCATAGCCGATGCAAAAGAGGTACTCCATCGTTCAATCATTTTCAATGCATGATAGTAATAAGTAACAACATAGGGGACGATTGACTTGTAAAGCGGTAAGGGACTAGTCGTATCTTATACTCGAATCTGGACTAAAGCGTATTAACAGTTGAAGCCTCTAGTCCCCTGACAATCCTTGATGCCATTTCCTGTACGTCTTGTTTAACAGTTGAAGACTCGATATGGCGGTTCTTTGGTGCTCACCATAACAACCACACCCGACCATGACCAAGATGTAGAGGGTATAGTCCGGTTCTTAGCTCCACATGCTCAAAAGATCTACCATCTAGCGGGTACCCAGAAGTTCGAGCTGCCAAAACACGAAGTGAGGATTGCAAATGTTTTCGAGGCAGTGGTTTCAGCGAAGAGCAGGTTTCCGATTCATGAATGGGGATTGGCTGACACTACTTTGGAAGATGTCTTCATCAAAGTTGCTAAGGAAACTCAACCATCTAATGCCTGATCTCTCTTGAGCTTAGTTAGGCTATGTGACATTTTTAGCTACCATTTCACTAATCTTGGACATGGTTTTAATTGTAGATGTTGGTAAATTACTTACATATATCGCACTCTAGACGTTATTAATTTACTATGCGCTTATATCTAAACACGATTATCATGAGACCGTGTCATACGAGTGATTTAAGAGGTAGGTGCGAAAACTGAAAAGGACTTTCACCTAAGTTTGCAAATAACCACCTAAGTTTCTTGTTTTTACCCACCACTTTCACCTATTTTACATCGTAATGTCGTTTTTCCGTTATTTCCGACTCAATTTCATTTTAACGACTTTCGAACATCATCAATGACCAAACTAGCCTTATTTATTTCACACATTCATCTCCATACAAATTTAAAGGCATAACCCCCAAACCCCAAACCCAAATCAAACGTCTTATGCAGTAGCATAATTAGGGTTCTTCATCAATTTCTGGGCAATTTCAAGGTTTGCTTCCTTTTCTTTTGGAATTAGGGGTTTGTAGTTTTATTGCTTTCAATTTGTACACAGTAAACGAGCAGCGGCTAGACCTATTGTAGATTCATCTTCGCCGGACGGGTACGAAAAGCAACAACACTAACTCAACGCGTCTTGGACCAAATCGCTATAGCAGAAATAAAGACAGACCACATAATTTGCACAAAGTGAACCCACATTCGCTGGAAAACAGTTTTCCGATACAACCTAAATCAAACCCAAACTCAGTGGCCTACGTATCTCGCTTAGCGTCCCAATTAGCACTGTAGATAAGCCTGAAACTCAAGCTCAAATTAGCAGAAAATTGACCTCATGTTTGCCCAGAAAGTTTCGTCCAAAAGCGACTTGAGAAACCCCGAAAACTTCGCCTCTAATCTATGGTGGGTTGTCACGGCAGGGGACGACTGAGATAAGACGGCAAGGTGTGGGTTTCATGGCTGCAGATGGTTGCAATGGAAGAGCGACGACGGTGACGTGCAATGGAAGAGCTTGAAACATAGGGAGAGTGAACGTACCTCAACTTTCGATTACTTAATTAATTGACAAACCCACTAATGATATTTGGCAATTGCAATCTGAAATTGGATATGATTGCAAATACCCAGATTTCTAGTGTTCTAATTAAGCTAAATGAAGAAAGAGGAAAAAATTTAAGTAAATGAACTAAGGAGTTTGTGCTATAACTGAATTAAGAAGGGAGTGCATGTATTAGGTAGGGCTAGTTTGGTCATTGCTGATATCCGAGATTTGTTAAAATAAAATCGAGTCGGAAATAACCCAAAATCGTCATTACATTGTAAAATAGGTGAAAGTGGTGGGTAAAAACAAGAAACTTAGGTGGTTATTTGTAAAGTTGAACTTAATAGGTGGTAAATCGTAAAAAATGAAATATGAAATATAATAGGTGGTAAAACACAAAATTTCCTAAAAATAATACAGTAATGACTATTAGCCGCTTTTTGAGAGGGCATCGCCACATTATTCACGTTGCAAGTGGTGTTGAAGGCTCAACGACCATGGGTGGCGAACAATTTCTTGTGAAGGACTAAAACTATCGTTCTATCTTTGAACTTTTTGTAGTAGTAACAATAGTATTCCACAATCACAAATGATGTCTCATGACCGAGTTTAACCCTGCCAGATCTTCTTCGGAGTTTTCAAGCTGACTAACATGTAAAGGAGTAAAAGTTGGGAATAGTAAAGATCTTGAAAACAAATATATGGAAAGCGGATACTAGTGAGCCTTATCAAGGCGTTTTGGATAGTGCCTCAACCAAGGCACACCCTAGGCGCACTCGAGGCACGCTTTATTAATCTAGGATCAGCCATATAGCATCATATAGCATCATATATGCCCTTGTTGTGCCCTTTATACCCAAACCAAACGACCACAAAGATGTGAACACGTTCACAAGCTTCATATCTTTGAAGTTTG
>JAIUZE010004266.1:0-71303 GCA_022085475.1 Heliosperma pusillum
CTGCGTCCCCCAACGCAGCCTGCGTCCTTCACGTGATTCAAGGACGATCAAAAATCAACATGTTATCAACAACAAACTCCTCATTTATCATCACAAATCATCAATTCTCATAACAATTAACAACTAACAACATCCATCAACAACAACACAAGTCCTAAGCATACAAACCATAATCTAAATACGATTACTAGCCTAGAAAACACATAAAACACGTAACTGATATCGAGTAACCCTTCACCGTTACCTTTTCGCGTCTTTAAACGGTTTCTAAACCTTCCTAGTCTCCACCTACATACAATTAGATAATAAAAGATGAATATCATTCACCTTGAGAAAGACGGATAATTTAAAAAGCGAGAAAGACGGTAGTTTTATTACCAATACGGATAGAGGAAGCTAAGAGGGGAAGAATAAGACGAACTTACGTGAATTTGAACAAGAAATGAAGGCGTAGCGATGATTCGAAGATGGGTGAAAATGGAGGCAAGGTTTTGGGTTTCTTAGAGAAGAAGAAATGAATTTGAGTTGTGGGAAATGAATTAGGTTTAGGGTGAGGAAGGGAGTATATGAGGGAAAAAGTCAACGAAAGTCAAACTGACCTTAAGACGGGATTTTCATGGAATCTCGCGGAAATTCCAAATACGAAATCGGAAATTCTAAATTCGACTCGGAACATAAAATTCTATATTAAAACTTAAATTTGCTGAAAAGTATCCGTAAAATATTTTCACTAGAAAAATAGGGTACATTTCCGGGTGTTACAAAAAGGATACTGAATGTACAATGTGAAATGAGAAATTTTCCAATTAATTTCCCTTAATTCAAGCAGTCACATTCAACTTGCAAACTTTTCCCCTGAAATCAAGGAACCAATCAGAAGTCTTTAAAAGACTCAGCTTTTATACTCCATATAGGAGGATTTCTAGAGCAAAATGTGTATTATTGTATCTTTTTTTTTTTTAATTTTCAATTATTGTTTTGTTCTTTAAATAAAATATATTCAACTTGACATAATTCGTAAACTTGTTAACACTTATTATTTGTTTAATGGCTAATATAATACAGAGTATTATTATTACTTTAATTTATTTATGGATGTAATGTTTTTTATTATGACCTTAGTTGATTTATTATTGATTTCAATTCTTTTTAGTGTAGCATATGTAAATATTTAACTTCTGTACGTAGATAAATTTAATAAATTAAATATTTGATCAAATTTGGAATAGTGAAATTAAACACTTTTGATAAAATTTGGAATAGTAAAATTAAATTAGACTTTTTAAACTCAAATAAAGGTAACAGGAAAAAATGAAAAAGTGAAAAAAGGAAGTTGTGTAGATGATGTGGTGCAATGTAGAGTGTCTAAATGTTTCTACTTTAATAGAATGAAGATTGTCGACGTTTTTCATAAAAAGGACGCTTTCTACCCTTCATATCTATGTGTCACCATCTCCCTCTTACTTTTCTCATTCAACCCCACCTCCAACTCCACCAAGGATCCATCTCCCGCAACCGCCCCACCATCCCTGTCTGCCAAACCACCACCACTTACGGTCGCACCACCAATGAACAACGAATCTCCCTTGCCCACTGAACAACAAACCTTTCTTCTTTTTTTGTCCACTAACAACAAGTAAGTAACCCATTTTTTTATTTTTTTATTTTTAGTTAGCTTAGGATTCACTTTGTATACTTAGAAGTTGATTAGATTACGATTGTTTTGTTTGTCATTACTGTTCTTGTTATATTTGAATTAGTTTTGATTAGTTAGGCTTTTAATTGACTATTTTGAAATTAATTAGATTAGGATTGTCTTATTTTGTTTGTCATTTTCACGTCTCACCATGGCCAGGCGTTGAACTTCAAACTCTCACCATGGTCGGACTTTGAAGTCAACGTTTGACCATGGGCAACGTTGAACTTCGAAGTCTGGCCTATGGACGAACTTTGTAGTTCATTATCCTACCATAGTAAAACGTTGAATTTCAAAGTCCGACGATCATTCGGACTTTGAATTTCAATGTTCGTCCATGGTTTCGGACTTTTTAAATTTAATTTTCACCGTGGATGTGCGTAATCAAATGTCTATGTTTTAATTTTTGTTTTATTAGTTGTATATTTATGGTTTTTAACGTATTAATTTTAGTAAAGCTGAAGAAGATAGAGGAAAGGGTATTATGGTTCCCCCGAACCGTATGGTCGACCGGAAAGTCACGACTTCTAGAAGACTGTAGACACCAAAATTTTATATTTTGGCATCTAATTATTTTATATTATCTTTAATATTTAGTTAATTATCAATAAATATTGTGATAGTATCTTACTCCCTCCATTTCATTCAATTCTATACATTTGCTTTTTGGGCACTATTTATAAGTGAAAAATCTTCGATGCAACTTCTAATATATAGTATAAAAGATAGTCATCTGAGATCTGTTTAAATTGTCTTACCGAGTACTTTGTGAATATCAATTTTTTATAATTTCTATTAATATGTAACTAAATATATGAAAAAAGAAAACGAGCATTGATATACGTGTATAAAGAAAATTTATAGAATTGAATGAAATGGAAGGAGTATAATACTCTAAAATATTTTACCTTGTCATCCAAGTTACTTTCCTACAAATATTGATCTCCTCTATAGGGATTAAGGAGAGCGGGTGGATTAAGTCTCAAACGACCCCTCCTCCTACAAGCAGATAGTAGATAGGATGAAATAAGTCACAAAAAAGACCTCGTCATCTATCTACGAGATTAAGTCGATAAGACCCTCGTAGTCACTATCAAAACCCTAACTTTTAGGATGAATCAAGATACGAAAGTTGTAACCCTCAATTTTTCGATAATTAAACAAAATCTTGTTTCCCAAATTACTTTGTTACTCTTAATTTATTATTGCGGTTACGATTTTTATAGTTTAAAAATTGGCACGTTCGGTGGGACAATTTTCGCTCTTCATCTCCATTCTCTAAGATCAAATTTAGTAGAAGAGGTTCCAGACTAAGTTGTAACTGACATCAAGTCCCTACTACTAGTCTCAAGGGGGCATTTGTAGACACCCCCGACCTTACACGCCTTTTCAGTAGATACCAAAATATTTTGGTATCTACTTATTTTATAGTATCTTTACAATTTAGAGATAATTATCGATAACTATTGTGATAATATCTTGGAATATTCTAGTATATTTTACCTTGCCATCAAAGCTACTTTACTATAAATATTGATCTACTCTGTAGGTTTTAAGGAGAGCAGATGAGTTAAGTCTCAAAGGACCATGTTCTTCTACTACCAAATCGTAGGTAGGATGGAATAAGACACAAACGACATCATCCTCTTCCTAGCTACAAGAGTAAGTCGATAAGACCCCCGTAGTCACTATCAAAACCCTAACTTTCATAATGGAATCAAGAGATCTACGAAATTTGTAACCCTTTATCTTTCGATAATTAAATAAACTCTTTTTTCCCATATTATCTTGTTCCTCTTCAGCTATTATTGCGGGTACGATTAAATAAACCCTCATAGTCAGGCACTGGGCAACATTATTATCCCTACGCGTGATCACTTTGAGAATAGGGAATCATATAAGTTTAAATATGATAAACATGACTAGTGGAAGGGATACACTGATTATTTTCACTCGCGCCAGTAAAAGGGAAGCTCAGCCAAGTGGGGATACTCGTCCGAGTAAGTATGGCACTCGGTCGAGTTAGGGTACAACTCGACCGAGTATGGTCAAAAGTCGACCAGGTGAAGTTGAAACTCGACCGAGTAGAGATCCCACTCGGCCGAGTTTGCTTAGTTCCTATGTAAATGCTTGTTTTGTTTAAGAAAGTTAATGTAATGTTGGATTTTGCTGTTACTCTTACAATGATAGAATGATGAAGAAGGCTAATGTAAACCCCTACGAGGCAATGGGTGCGAACGAGATAGGACGACTCATAGGGCAAAATATCGCTCTCATTGAAGCTTTATATGGAATTCATCGTGCAATTAAGACCAAATGCCCCGCATGCGACGGAGATGAGCACCATAATAGCTTGTCACCGCCCTCTAAAGTTTGAAGGGAGTGACAAAGCTCCTTGATGAATGGACTCGCCACATGAAGAATATGTTCGATGTCACCAATTGTCCCGACTCAATGAACGTTAGCCAAGCCGCTTCTACTTGGGAAGCAAGGCCGGACTACGGTGGCATACCATTCGTAACGACATGAGAGAGTGCTACAAGGAAGGGACGGATGAGGTTTACATTCCATGGTCAAGCTTCACGAAAGAGCTCAAGGATAAGTTTATTTCGATGCACATTAGGAGCCGATTGAGGGCGAAGTTTAATACCTTTAGGATGACAAAGGGGATGCCGGTGGATTAGTACTATACAAAGTTTATGGAACTAGCTAAACATGTGTATAATATGCACATAAGTGAGTTGGTCATGGCGGAATGATTCGAGAAGGGGCTAAGCATTGACATAATGAAGAGGATGACTTACGGTACACTCACGGATGTGAATGAGGTTTACAAACTGCGGGGAATGCGGAGCGAATTGTGGCCATGACTAAGGAACTTCAGGAGGAGGAAAGTGGTGGAAAGATTATGGCCAAGAGCGATGGTGGAGGACTAAGTTCCAAGAAACGAGGCTTCCCTTAAAGCCGGAATGTCTCTAGTGGTCGATCCAAAGGGCGAGCTCGTGTTGGGGGTAGATCCTTCGGGAATTATCCATCGCCAGTAGGGATTCAATGCTTCGTGTTTTGTGGCTTTGGCCACCAGAAGCAAGAATCCAAAAGCGGTGCGAGATCCATGAGGACCTCCTCTTTCAATCAAGCAAGCATCTATCGCGGCGGAGAGCAAGGAGGTGGAAACCGATAAAGTGGGAGTAGGAACGCTCTAGGAAGACAATTCAAGAAAGGGAACAAGAGTAATTTCCAAGGGGAAAGGAAGTTCAAAATGGTAGATACAAACAAGGATAACATAACTCAACACTAACACTAACACTAATATTCCACAAAGTTCAAAATTTTTCGCTAACACTAACATTCCTCAAATCCCAAATTCATTCTCACTAACACTAACATTCCACAAAGTTCAAAATTTTTCCGACCAAGTATAATATACCACAAACAAAAGGGTATGGTGTCCAAAAAGGTCACATGAGGAAGTTGAGGGTACAAATGGGTAAAAAGGAGGAAGGTAACAAGAGTAATTTCCAAGGGGAAAGGAAGTTAGAAGATAAAGAAGCACCTAGATAGAAGGAACAGAGCAAGATACATTATGGACCAGGGAAATAATCGATGAGGAAGAAATATGATAACATCAAATTGAGTCGTGTCATTTAGGGTAATTTAGTTACTTATTAATGTTAATTTATGGGTCTTTAGTACTCCTTTTGTATTAAGTACTTCTCTTAGTCTTTTGTTGTAATTTCATTTAATTAGATTATTTTGGAAGGTGATTGATGTTAAGCAATGAAATGTATGCCAATAAGAAATGTATGCCGATAAGGTGCACATTTGTGAGGTTTCGGTTGTTGTGTGTTATTTTGGAAGCATTGGCATGCAAAAACAAGACCAAAATGAAGATTTGAAGTATCGATTTTCCAAGGGTCAACTTCAAACGGGTATATCTTGAGTTCTAGACCTCGTATCTATGTAAGGCCAAGTGGAGGTGATAGCTTATCCTTTTAGCTTTCCAACGGTAGGTCACACGCCCAAAATGACCAAGAAACGAGAGAGATATGGCTGTCGCAAAAACAGGCTGAAACGCTGCCGGCGTCCTGTGACGCTGCCGGCGTCCTGTGACGCTGCCGGCGTCCTGTGACGCTGCCGGCGTCCACCGGCGCTGCCAGCGTCGGACACTGCTGGTACGCGACTATTTTTCCGCCTACTTGTTCTTTGAAGCCCATTTCTCAAGGCCCCAAGGTTTTCGAACCAAGGGTATATAAGAATCAGATTTTAGAGAGAGAAGATCATCCCCTACATTTCATTCATTCCATAGAAATCTCTCAAGTTTTGGTTCTTCACTTTGGCTTGTAATTTGGTTTAACTTTATTTTTGGTTTGTAATATTGGATTATGGGTAGCTAATCTTCCAATTACTTGGTGTAATTTGAACAAGTTCACACCTTTAGCATTGTATGACTCTCTAATCCTCCTCTTCCTTATTTAATATAATTTTATTGTGTTAATCTTTCATGTTGAGTAGATGAATGTTTAGTTTGACTAGCTTGACATCTTATTTGTTTAATGAATGCTTGTTCTTGGTAGGATTTGTCAACCTATATGTTGTGTGATTTTAACATGGTTTAATGTTGAGTTGCATGATTCTAGCTTAATCCTTTGGTTTAATACTTAAAGCTTACTTCTTTGATTGTGCTTATGTTTTAATAAGTGTGGTTAAGTTGTAAAGGGTCAATCTTGGTTGGTTTAATCCATGTTGACTATTTCTTAGGAGGTAGTATTAGATAAATAAGAAGAGATGTATAAAAGGGGTCATCTTTGCTAATTGTTGTGTTACTTGGGAGAATTGCACTAAGTACTTTTCTCATATTTTATTTCTTGCATAGAAGGTGTTTGTTCTATTGTCTAGCCTAGAATTTCATGTTTCAATTTGAGTAACCTTTATAACCAAATTTCTTCATATATGTTAATCTACAGTTTTCTCATTGTGAATATCATTGTTTGTGATTACTAGCAATTAGTGTCTTAATTACTAATTAGTACCTTAATTAGTGTTTAGTTTCTTAATTAGTGTCTTAGCTAATTGTTTAGAGTCTAGATTTACCTTAATTTCGCCTTCTCTTGGGTTCGACCCTTTACTTATCATTTACTACCTTTATTTAAGATAGTTTGTGTTTTGTTTAGGAGATATAAATTGTTATTTGACCGTAGCTAATTAGCGGAATTAGCGACACTGCTCTTAGGCTCGTCAAAATACACTTCAAATAGGCTCGTCAATCTTCAACCTTCGACAAAGGATACTTCTTCTTGCCAGCACACGGTCCACCTCAAGATGGTAGATACAAAAAAGGATAACATAACTCAACACAATCAACTAACAAGTTAGAACCTAACAAACATCGAGTACACTAAAGACTACCACCTTAGATCCTTAAGTCTACCCATCTCTATTCATTATTCATTGGTCAAGTTGTTTACTGTTGGGGTGCACGAATGTGCGTCGGGAGCTTTATAGTTCTGATACCAACTGTGACACCCCGCGATTTCGCAGTAAAGTAAACACATATATTTGCAACAGAAAAAACGAGATTTTGAAAACTTTAAAAGTAAACCGCGAATGTCATTATAAAATAAAACCAAAATTTAATTTAATAAATCGTTTATACAAATTGTATCTTAAATAAATACAAGGGACATCGATCCCTTGATAAAACACAGTTAATATACTAAACTAATATAAACTACATGCTAAGGGTAAATCGATGTAAGAACAACGCTCGCTAGCTCACTCGCCACAACCCCATGCAAACACCAACCTGCAACCTGTTCATTCATTAAAAATGAATGCCACAGTCAGTGGGGAGTAACTCAGGGTTCTCCCAGCCATATCACATCAAAACGCACATAAACAAGCATGTAATCATGTGTCATCATGCGAACATATATATCATGCCGGTTGTGAGAATAACATTATGATAATAACAATATACGAGTAAAGAAAACCATGATCCATCATCATCATGCAATACAAGACTCGGGGAAGACTCCCCTTGGCAACCATATAGAACACTAAGGGCTTGCATCTCACCATTAGCGACATATGCTTGAGAAGGTTTAGGACTCGACATACAAACCAATCATAGGCATCCAAATCAATCAAGTATACAATCCATCATATGATCAAACATAAGCATACACACTCTCACGGTAAATGACACGCACTAGCATCATGTACAATAACAAAACAAGTCAATGGAAGTCCACGAGATAAGACGTTTCCCTGAACCGTATACGGTAAGACGTTTTGTATACTCATGAGTTAGAAAAACATGTCCACGGGGTAAGACGTTCCCTTGAACCGTGTACGATATGACGTTTCGCACACACAAGACTCTAATCCTCTCGGTAGGACGACGATAATAATACGGTCCTAGTCTAAACCTGACCAGACTCTCGGGATAAGACGTTTCCCGATTCAACATGTGGTATGACGTTCCACATCCAAGACTCGATCAACACAAAGGATATCGAGTACCCCAAATTCAGCTAAACCACACGAAAGAGGCGGAAAGAGATCTATAGTCAAAAGTCAAGATAGTACGCTACATGCAATAACACCACCTCGCAAGGATACAACATTTGACGGCTGGGTTGATCTGCGTTCACCTCCTAACAACGTCGTCATATCCCTACTAAAACATGCATACAAGCATCAAGGATACACCCCATCACTCCGACATTCCAGTCTAACGAGTATGAAGGTGTAGCCGGGAAATGAGAGTTCAAATCATCCAACAAACAAGACTCGATCGGATTACTCAAGGTATACAAGACTCATTTGACTAAGACATATGATTACAAACATAGAAAATGCAATATAATGATAAACATGTGAAACATGGCCAAATCATACTTTGAAACCGCTAATTAGACATGTCACGGTAATATATACGTACATAAACATATGAATGAAGCTAATGGTAGCTAGGTCGACAAAATAAGCATAATAATATAAACAATTCATTTTCATATGTTATAATCATTCAAAAGCTCAAAATAGTAAAACGGACGTCATTTCCTCATACGAACTCCAAATTGAGAAATTCAAAAGCCTAAACCACTTAATTTTTCAACGCTGATCAATCTGTCAAACTTTCATAGCCACTGGGTTCCGTCCCGTTCTAGTACAGACCCGTTTCTGCCGATATGAGTGTCTCTAGTTTCATCTTACTAAAGCATATCAATACATATAAACTTCATACAAGAACTTGAATAGCATGAAACAACCATAAACATGGGTACAAATTCATTTCATCATCAACATGGCACAATACAATAACTTTACCCAATTTCAATATTAACATTTAAGAGCATGAATTCATGACACTAACTAACAAAACACTTATCTTTATCATAATTACTACCCTAAAACACATAAGAAACACATAAAGATGTGATACCGAGTAACACATCACCATTACCTCGATAAGCACTTCAAATCCTCGATTCCCAAGCTAATCATCGACCCACAAGAACTCCTTGACCCACAATCATCAAAATCCATCTTTTCCCGATAAATAAAGCGACACGAACCCAAAACCGAAATATGGTGAAAGACGGTCTAAAAAGGAAGTTAAAAGTTTTGAACTTTTATTAGCTAGAAAGAAAGAGTATGGTGAGAGGATTCCGAAACATTAAACGGAATTGAATTATGTTAAGAAACGAAGAAGTTATGGCCGTCTTAAGTTTAGATATAGAAAATGGGTTTTATAAAAAAGTTGGAGGATATTGATATTTTATGGTATGAAAATGAAGAGGAGGATGAGAGGAGAAGATTGATATAAAAATCGTCAAGTTTCGTTGAGAGACAGAGAAATGACATCCGTCTTAAGTTTATAATGCTATGGAGTTTTAATGGTGTTTTGTGTTGAGGAAGAAGAAGGAGAAGGAGGAGAAATGTGCTGAAAATTTAAGGAGGAAGAGGAGGTTTTGGTGGATTTATTTTGAAAAAATGAATGATAGGATACCCAAATTTCATATTGGGTCAACTTACATGGATTTTTGCGTAGAATCCGATTATGAACTCATAACTGACTGAAATGCGACAGTTTCTACCCAACTAAACTAAATTCTATTTAACATTAATTTACAGCCACAAAATCATAAATTATCGACTTAAAATATTTTAACCAATAAAAGTAAAAGACGAATTTATAAAATTTACGACTTTAGTAAATTATTCATTATTATAAAATCTGGGGTGTTACATCGGGATTGAGTTGAAGCCTGGGACGGGGCTTATATCCAAGGTGTCGTACCGCATGAGACCGAAAAAGTTGGAGGAGTTGAAGCAATTAGTAGAATTGTTAGAGAAGGGTTATGTTACGCCAAGTGCGTCTCCTTGGGGAGCGTCGGTATTGTTTGTAAAGAAGAAAGATGGTAGTATGCAGCTATGCATTGATTATCGAGAGCTTAATCGGGTGATGGTGAATAATATATATATCTTGACGAGAATTGATGATTTGTTTGACTAGTTGAATGGGGCGGGAGTCCATTTGTTAAATGATTACATAGAGCACTTTCAATGAAGTACGCGCATATAGTACAAATGATGGAGAAACTACCTTGGTCATTTCACATAGGTGGATAAACGGTTTCACCTTCATTAAATGATTGAACAAACTCGGTGGGTTTTTGGCATGATGAGCTTTGTGAAGCGTTAAGAGCAAGCTTGGCTTCAAGTCTTTTAATAGCAGCATTGTTTTCCTTGAATTTCTCATGAAATTGGGTCACCAAATGACCTTAAGTTTCAAGAATCCCCTTTATCATCGTTTCAAGTCGACTAATCCCATGGTCCAAATTTTGGTTGTGATAAGAATCGTTGGGTTTTGTTGGTGATTTATTGGGCAGAGTTTCATGTTTGTTATGAAACTCATGGGGTAATTTGAATTTGGGTTTCACAATTTGAGATTTTACCTTTCTTGAAGTAGTGCCTTCATGAAGTAGGGTGCCATTCCCCTCATCTCCACATAGGTTGTTACTTTCAAAGTTGCGTAGCTCCTCCGCAATTTCTTCCACTCGGTCTTGAAGGACACTTACCTTGTGATCATGAGTCATGTAAGTTTCTCCCTTCCCCTCTTTTTGTGTATCATCAAGGTGGTTGGCATGAATAACATTGATTGTGACTACTTGTGGTTCCTCTCCTTTTGGGTGAGGTTGAGGTGATGATTTTGAGGAAGATGGGCTAAGTTGTAAAACTTTCCTTTGTAAGGTCTTTATAGTGTTGATAAGGGTATTAGTGGTTGAGATAAATTGAGTGGCTAGACTGTTTTGAAGTTTGATCACTTGCACCAGCTTGGCTTCGATCCTAGATATAATTTGGCTATTAATCAAGGATAGGTAGAAATGTGGGTGAAATCCATGTGAGTAGTAAACATGAGGGTAGTAGGGAGTTTAAGTTTAGGGACTTGGGTTTGGGAACATGTGAGATTGCATAAGGTTGTTCCCATATTTCTGGGAAATTTGTCTCACTCCTCCACAAAAGTTCACAAGGGTGAGTTAGTGGGGGAAACTTTTGTAATGAACTTGGGCGATGGATGTCTTGAATAGGTTGTGGAATAGTCTCTAAAGACACCTCTAATTCACCATGGTCTTCCCTATTTGGCAAAGCTAGTGAGATTTATGTGTCAATCTCATAGGGGTTCACCTTACGAGTTTTCTTATACCCTACCCAAGTCTCATGTGAGTTCCCATCGCTTCTTTTTGGGGATCCTAACAATTGGGAATTTGTTTGAATGGTTTATGACGGTGCTTTTTATACGGTGTCGTTAAATTCGCAAATTAGCTAAATCAAATAACAATTTATAAAGCCAAATCTAGACTCAAACCAACCTAAGTAAAAGGGTAGTAAGGGTAAGACAAGGATCGAACCCAAGGGAAGGCGATGAATGCTAAAAATCTAATCTAGACTCTTGCTAAAAACCGACTTAACAAATTAATTAATCTAACTACAAATTAAAACACTAATTGAAACAAAAACTTGAATTACTTACAAACTATGATATTCACAATGGAAAACATGTAGGAAAAACACAAATGGAGAAAGTTTTTCATGAGAATTGATAATCAAGTCTAAAATTACTAACAACAACTAAATACTCAAAGATTCAAATATGGATAAATAACTTAGTGCAATTATCCCAAGTTCCCCCACAATTAACAAAGTAAAGATCCCTCCTTTCCTTCCTTTCTCTAATTATCTACTACAAACTTCTAAAAACTAGCCACCAATGAATTAAACCATCCATAAATGACTCAATACAACTAAACCCATACTTATTAAAACATAAGCATAAATAAAGATGCAAGCTTTAAGCACAAAACCAAAGAAGCATGCTAGAATCATGTAATAAAACATTAAACCATGTCCTAAATACACAATAATCCAAATTCCACTAAAAAGGTTCCAACTTTTAAACCAAAGTTACAAACTTTCAAGTTGCTTCAACAAATATCAAGACAAATCAACCAAATTCATCAAGACAAAGCAATTTAATCAAACAAACAATTACTAAGATGGTTAGTCTTAACAACAATTCATTCAACAATGAAATTCAAACAAGGAAAATGGAATTAAATAGAGAAGGAAGGATTAAAAAGGTCTTACAATGCTAAAAGGGAAGAACTTGTTCAAATTACACTAAGCAAAAGAAGATTAGCTACCCATAGTCTTCATATTACAACCCATTTCTAAGCAAAAACCCATTACAAAAGCCAAACTTGAAGAACAAAGTAGAGAAAATGCTAGGGAAAATATGATGTTGTATGTTGAATGCTTGATGCCCTTGCCTCTCTTCAGAAATCTTCTTTTATACCCTTGGTCCGCAAACCTAGGGGCCTTGAAAGGTGGGCTTCCAAAAGACAAGACGAGAAAAGGAAGAAAACCCGTGCTGAGAGATGACGCAGGCTGCGTCCTACGACGCAGGCTGCGTCGAGCACTGCCGAATTTTTGCCTTGTTTTCCTTCTTGACTTTCGTTGACCCCATGGATATTGACCCCGCCTTGACTTCCATTGACCCAATGGGCTTGGTCTTCATACCTTGATGATTCATTGCTAGCCCATTCAAAATTTCCGGGTTTTGGGTCTCGGGTTTTCGGGTTTGACTTTTATTGACTTTCGGGATTTGACTCTAAAAATGACTTAAAATACTAAATATTAACATTATTACAAAAACTAAAACTAGCATAAAACATAGCTAATGACCCGTAAAAAGTAAGACGAAAGACTCTAAAAATTGCTACTAGACACGACAATATTTGACGTTGTCAGTTTATTTTGGAGAATAATACCTTAGGAGAAAGGCAAGGACTAGACTCTTCTAATCTACAACTTTCATGGCCTTCTTATCAAGACTGGTTACAACCATTTTGCTTTTCCGCTTAGTGAAAAAGGAAAAAGCACTTCTCTTATTTGGTCATGGGTCACCCCATCTTATTTCATTGTTAGGCAAATTTCACAAAATGTTTGGATATGAAGGTCCGGGTCCTCTGTCGGACTTCCACTAAACTGATTCTTCTTTATCAAAGCGAAGAAGGATAGAAGAACCTTTAATTTACCCATGAAAAGAGCGAAGGTACGAGGTTGACCTTTGTCATTGGATTTCACCATGTTGGAGTACCTACACACAAGAAAACCAATAATAGAAAATTACAAAGATGATTCTAAAGAGGCAAATTGCACCTTAAGTCAATAGAAGCTAGATAAAAATCAACTATTACAAATAATCAAAACCGTGCTCCCCGACAACGACGCCAGAATTTGATGCGGGTTGTCGTGTACCTAAATCAAAGATAATTTACCCAAGACCAAGCTAACAAAATGTAAATATATTTAAGGAAGTAAGAGGCCGGTCTCGGGGAGACGGGAGGCATTTTGTAAAAAGCTATAGTTTGACTTTTTCCTAGTACGATTAGTTGAGAGGGGTGTTGATTTAAAATATATTTCAAAAATTAAGTAATAATAATTAAATAATGAAAAAAGTCTAGGGAGTGGGATTCACATATAATTCAATTTCAATAGCAACAACAATGTTGACTACATGTTTAGTAAAGTCAAAGTTACCCAAGTCCTAATGATACATTTCTTCCGGATCATTACCAACTATATGGCGAATCCTAGCGTTCTTTCGATTCTTACTTGGTCGCTAAACTACTATTGACAGTCTTACTTGCTACCCCCGACTTCGTTCTTAAGATAGAAGGTGACAGATATAAAAATTCAATCATGGCCACTAATCAAAGTTTATCATGAGACTTAAGCAAAGAAGTAGAGACAACAAGGACAATATCTACCCGAAATCAACAATACTAAAGATTAATTAAATAATGCTAACCCTTCCCCTAGAAACAAAGAAATACTTATCCATTATTAATAAAAATATCAAGACTACAACTACAAGATTTAAGACAACTAACATGGTGGATTATATAATGTGAAATTAGTAATGACGATAATAACGATACTAAAAACAGTAGCGATGATAACTACGACAGAAATAACGGAAAAAAATATAAATAAAAATGATGGAAATAACAATAGCATAAATGTTTTCACAATCTAACTTTAACTATTTTGATGAATTGACGGAACTATAGTAATAACAAACGGTATAAACACAAAGACATAAAAGTAAAAGAGATGAAATGATAAAGAAAGGAGATTAAGAATTACCGGAAAGGTTTAAGCAAGTTAATTAGATTGAGAAATGTAAACTGAAATGTTGAGTTTCCTACTACAAAGTTAGAAAAATAACAATACAACTATACTAAACTAAAACTAAGAACAAAAGAAATGTTTATGAGAGAAAGTAAAAAGTAAACTAAGGTTTTTGTGTGTTGATTGATGCTCTACTAAGAAAACCATGCTTTAATAACCACTTGAATGACTTCGCGAATTAAATCTCATTTAGTATAGTAATAAAGCCTGTGAAATGGAATCGACAAGCGACTAGAAACAGCCGACCCCGATGGGGTTTAGCCTTCCCCAAATAAAACATATAATATGAGACAAAGCATACAAATAAAGCAGCTGGAATACGATATTAGTTCACAAATCACTTCGTAAAGTGCATAAAACATGTAAAAAAGCGAGCCAAATGAGGGGATAAAATCATACAAATATTGCAATTATCAATAATCAAATCCTTTTTCTTAATTAATTGTTCAATTACTCATTAATTCCCCAAAAGTCAAAACTTTAAGAACTCGAGAATATAAAAAGAATCCTCAAATTCTAGGTTAAATTATTATATGATTGCTTAGGATAAGTATAGAATGAGATTATATGTTAAGATTACCAAGAATAAGAAGATATTAAGTTTAATGTAACAACAAGAGTGATTAAATATGAGAATTTTCCAATTAGATCTAAGAATCTCCCTTAGTTGCGAAACATGGAACACATTATGAACATTGTCAAGTGCTGGACGAACACTACTAAATGAACACGGGTTTGTGACGGAAATTCCCGTCACAAATGAGGCCAAACCGTCAGAAAAAGCGCTTTTGTGACGGAATTTCCGTCACAAAAATCTGTCACTCTAAATCGTCACAAAAAGAGGCATTGTGACGGAAATTCCGTCACAAAAAATATTTGTGACGGAAATTCCGTCACAAGACAAATGTCCAGGTCAAGGTCTTGGTCAACGAAAGTCAATCTTTTTGACGTAATTTCCGTCACAAATAATCACTTTTGTGACGGAATTTTCGTCACATATATTGACTTTTGTGACGGAATTTCCGTCACATATATTGACTTTCGTTGACCAACAGATTTTTGTGCTCAACGATAGCCAATCGATAGGCCACCTCCCTGACCCTATCTAAAATCTCTAAGGCCCAATGAAATTCTGGTTCAACTTACTCTATTTCCCGTATCACATTACTCCTCGCATTTGTGAGACCTTTAACAAAACCTTATCTCTCACGGCAACTCAATGTCTCGACGTTTCAAGTCTGCATAGCTCTTTTGCCTATCTTGCACTCTCATCTTCTGCCGAATTATTTAAACATGCTCAATCATGTCTTGGATCATTTGCGCTCCTAACACCACCGCTTCCGCTTCATCGTCCCAAGAAACGAGAATCCAACACTTTCTCCCATATAGAGATTCAAATTGTGTCATGCTAATACTTGCATGGTATCTATTGTTGTAGGAAAACTCACTCAAGTCCATCTTATATTCCTATGATCCTCTAAACTCCATTGCGCAAGCCCACAACATGTTTTCCAAAGTTTGAATCATTCGCTCTGTTTTTCCATCGAACGTCGTATGAAACACGGTACCATCTTCAAATTGGTCTCCAACAAACTTTGCAATTCATGCCAAAACTTAGGTATAAATCTAGCATCTCGATCTGATAAAATGTCCTTTGGCACCCCATGATGTTTCAACGTGTTCTTTTGATATGCCGTAACTAGTTCGTCCTGAAAGTCCATAGACCTTAATTAGACTCCTCTAATTAGTTACTAAATTACTTGTTAATTTAGTATTTAATGATCTATGTAACATGCATGCAAATATAAAGACATTTATATAAAAGAAGAAATTTCCTCACATTGATATGGAAATAAAATGGGCTCAACAAGAACTCCTTCTTGTTGTTCTTGAGCTATTAATATAGATGAACAAGAATAATCTCCAAACTAGAAGACCTCCTTCAAGTTGCACCAAGATGACACCAAATAATCTACCCTTATTATTAACTAGATAATAAGATACATATTATACTACTAATATTAGAATATATTACTACACTAGTAATACTTAGTAAATATTAGTATTTGAGAGTTTTAGAGAGAAGATGAGTTTTGAGAGATGAATGAAAAATAAGCAAGAATGAACTCGTTATAAATTGAACAACAATTGTTCTATTTATAGCCAAGAGGGCCGGCCCCTTTGATCACCAAGAGAGTGATTTTTCTTCTTATTTTATTGCCATGCAAAGTGGTGGAGTGTAGTGTTGAGTAAAATGATTTTAGGTTTACTATTCATGTCATAATCACATGTTACTTGTGAGTATGAATAAGAGCAACCATGATCACTACCCACTACACTATAACCGGCCATGTGAGGCCTAATTTGATCCATTTTGATTTTTGATATTTGTCCCACAAATACTTATTAATCATATGCTTAATTATCTTGTATAATTAAGTGTTAATTTGATCATATAACAATTATATGACTCAATTAAATAAATAATATGTACTTAACATTTTAAGTAATATTTTACCATTATATCAATATATCATGGGTCCCACAATGCTTAGTTAATTTATTTTACAACTCCTTGTAAATATAATTAACTACTTACCTCTATCTCAAAACCTCAACTAATTTAGTAATTTAACGATTAATTACTAAGTTAAATCTTATTTAATCGTATTAAAATAAGATATAAATTTATTAGTCAATTATCGCATAATGGAAAAATAAACTTAATCGAATTTGAGTTCTTAACTCAATTTCTAACAATTAACTCTCGTACATATCGAATATATGTAATGTACTAATTAACTGTATCGTATACAAATAATTAGTTACTATTTGGATTTCATCCTTTAGGTGTGACCGAAAGGGATCAGTTGATCACCGCCGTCATACGACAATAACGTCAAACTCTAGTCAGCCAACCATTATTGATTTACGTTAATCAACTGACTAATCATATATATAGTCAATAAATATCCCAATTATATTCCTTAAATGAGATTTATTATGTGGCGCACTATTGTGGAGGACACCTACTCCAACAATCTCCCACTTGTCTGACACAAGTGTGCGTCACCAATTCTCTTGTCTCTTTATCACATCTCCCACTCAACGCAAGGTGTCTTTCAGGTCGCACTTGCGATTGATTATATCTAGAGTGGTTTTCTCGATATGGAGAGTAACTGTCTGACCAGAAAATCTACCATAGATCTCTTTCCGAGCGTGGCCACGCATTTACAGTAACTACTCCTCGAGTGGCCTAAAGATGTTTTTACCCAACGTGGGTGGACAATTCCTGTTGATCCATCTACTCTGTATGATGCAGATCACCATGATCCAGAAGAAGTCCATCGGCCTCCTTTTACGGCACGACCTAGAACATTAACCAAAACCAATCGGAAACTGCACCGACTCAGATAGACGGTCGCCAGTCAAAAGAATCGACTTATAGGAATAAGATAGAAGACCCTGCCACGACCAGGCATCAAATAATTGATTTAAGGGTCTCTACAAATGTCACTGTCCGACAGAGTGTCATACAGTCTGTCTATGTAAACGACCAGTCATCTCCATGACCCCATGGTGCTGAACCAACCATCGATCGACTTACAATCTAGTCACTTCGAGATGTCACCTCATTGAGTGACTAAGGACAAAATAATAAGTTCGTCCTATTCACTTAAATAGGGTCTAACATTGTCTTACAATCTATTCGGATAAACAAAGTATTAAATTTAGTCAAACTAAATAAAAGAGTTTATAATAATGAAACTCGAACAATGAATGCAATTATCATATATGAAATAATTAAAACAACATTCAATTATTACATATTACATAATCTAAAGGAATTCTGGTATACGTCTCAATCTCATTGTGACGACATGACCATCATGCTTAGCCTTTGATAAAGGCTTGGTTAAAGGATCAGTAATGTTGTCATCTGTCTCAACCTTACAAATGTCAATTTTCTTTCTGTCCACGTAATCTCTAATTACATGATATTTCCTAAGTACATGTCTAGACTTATTACTAGACTTGCGCTCTTTTGCTTGAAAAATAGCCCCACTGTTATCACAATAAATCGGGATAGGAACTTTGGCAGTAGGGACTACTGTTAGTCCTTCCAAAAATTGCCGAATCCATACAGCTTCCTTTGCAACTTCAGACGCTGCAAGGTACTCTACTTCTGTTGTAGAATCCGCTGTAACGCTTTGCTTTAAACTCTTCCAGCAAACAGCTCCTCCATTCATCATATAAACGTAGCCGGATTGGGATTTCATATCATTCCTATCTGTTTGGAAACTGGCATCTGTGTAACCCTTTACACGTAACTCAGTCTCGCCTCCAAATGCTAAGAACGAATCCTTGGTCCTTCTCAAGTACTTAAAGATGTTGTTTACGGCTATCCAGTGACTCTCACCTGGATTTGGTTGGTAACGACTTGTCATGCTCAAAGCATATGCAACATCGGGACGAGTGCACATCATAGCATACATGATTGATCCAACAGCAGATGCATAAGGTATCAATTTCATGCGTTCAATCTCCTCGGGTTTTGTAGGGCACTCTGACTTGCTCAAAGTGATCCCACTTCCCATAGGAAGAAAGCCTCTCTTAGAGTCTTTCATGTTGAACCGATCAAGAATCTTATCAATATAAGTTTCTTGACTTAATGCTAGTATCCTTTTAGATATATCCCTATAGATGCGGATACCTAAGATGTGCTGGGCCTCTCCTAAGTCTTTCATTTGGAAATGTATCCCTAGCCACTCCTTTACAGAAGTGAGCATTGGAATATCATTCCCAATGAGTAGTATGTCGTCTACATACAAGACTAGAAAAGTTACTTTACTCCCACTAAACTTCATGTATAAACACGGTTCCTCGACGCTTCGAGTGAAACCATTTTGTTTAATTACATGATCGAAACGATGATTCCAACTCCTGGATGCTTGTTTAAGACCATAGATGGATCTCTTAAGTTTGCATACCTTCTTAGGGTTTGATGGATCCACAAAACCTTCAGGTTGTGTCATGTACACTTCCTCTTCTAGAATCCCATTCAAGAAGGCGGTTTTGACATCCATTTGCCAAATCTCATAATTATGAAATGCGGCAACCGCTAAGATTATCCTTATGGATCGAAGCATGGCGACTGGGGCGAAGGTTTCGTAGTGAAGACCATGAACTTGGGTGAAACCTTTTGCCACCAATCTAGCTTTGTAAACATCATTATGTTTATCTATGCCACTTTTGATCTTATAGATCCACTTACACTGAAGGGGTCTTACCTCTTTAGGTAAATCAACCAAGTCCCATACTTGATTGTCGTACATAGAATCCATTTCGAATTGCATGGCTCCTAGCCATAGCTTTGAGTCGGGACTAGAAATGGTTGTTTCGTAGGTAGTAGGTTCGTTACTTTCAAAAAGTAACACATTATAGTCATCACCTTCCTCTATAATACCAAGGTATCTATCAGGTTGATGACTAATTCTGCTTGACCTCCTACGTTCCGAAGGAATGATGACCGTGCTAGACAAAGAGGGAACGTTTTCCTCGTCGTCCTTTTCGGTTTGTGGCTCTTGGACTTCATCAAGTTCAACTTTTCTCCCACTCTGTCTTTTAGAAATAAAATCATTTTCTAAAAAGAGTGCATCACGAGACACAAACACTTTGTCCTCGTGTTTATTGTAGAAGTAATAAGCACGTGATTCCTTTGGATATCCTACAAATAGATATTTGTCAGATTTGGGTACGAGTTTATCGTCAGACTTATTCTTAACAAAAGCCTCACATCCCCAAATTCTCATAAACGACAAATAAGGGACTTTCCCTGTCCATATCTCATATGGAGTCTTGTTTTCCGCTTTAGTCGGGCTTCGATTTAGTGAAAATATTGCAGATAAGATAGCAAAACCCCAAAAATAATCAGGAAGCTCTGTCAGACTCATCATAGATCGAACCATATCTAATAAAGTTCGATTTCTCCTTTCGGACACACCATTTAATTGAGGTGTTCCAGGAGGAGTCCATTGTGATACTATACCACAATCTTTTAGGTGTGAATCAAATTCATTGTTCAAGTATTCACCACCACGATCGGATCGTAGGGCTTTAATCTTTTTATTCAATTGGTTTTCTACTTCATTTTGAAATTCTTTGAATTTTTCAAAAGCATCACTTATGCCTCATCAAGTAGACATATCCATATCTACTCAAGTAGTCGGTAAAAGTAATGAAGTAGTGATAACCACCGCTAACCTGGGATAGTCATTGGACCATACCTCCTATGTATAAGTCCTACTACTTCACTTGCTCGTGTCCCTTTTCCCGTAAAAGGAGCACGAGTCATCTTGCCTAGAAGACAAGATTAGCATACACCATAAGATTCGTAATCGAATGGTTTGAGTACTTTAGATGAAACAAGTCTCTTTATGCGTCGTTCGTTTATGTGCCCTAAACGGCAATGCCAAAGGTATGATTGATTAGGTTCACCTGTTTTGAGCTTCTTGTTTTCTACATGATAGACCTCTTTTGCAATATCTAGAACATAAATACCTCCAATAGAAATGGCCTCGCCATAAACCATTTCATTAAAAGCAAAAGTACAACGATTGCTTTTATAATACACAAATTTGAAAATCCTTCCATGTCTAACACGAAAATGGAGAAAATGTTCTTGGTAAGAGTTGCTACATAATAGCAATTATTTAAATACAACTCTAAACCATTAGGCAAAAGAAGAACGTAGGTGCCCACGGAAACTGCGGCTACCTTAGCTCCATTTCCCATGCGCAGGTCCACGTCACCCTTGGCTATTGCTTGCGCGTCCCTCAGCCCCTTTACATGATTAAAAAGGTGAGAACCACAACCGGTATCAAATACCCAAGAAGATGTACTAGCAAAGTTAATATCTATCATATAGAGTGATGAAATAATTTTACCTGACGTTGTCACATAACCGTCTTTCTTGTCTTTCAAGTATTTGGGGCAATTGCGTTTCCAATGCCCTTTGCCATTACAATAATAGCAATCTCCGCGTGTTTGTTGATTTTGGGCTTGGGCTTATAAAAGACCTTGCCCTTTCCCTTGCCGACTTTCTTGAAAAGAGTCTTACCCTTTCCCTTGTCCTTTCTCACCCCAAGGTTCATGTTCTTCTTTTTCATGGAAAGAACGTCCTTGGGTTCACTCCCACTAGCCTCCATGTCCCTCTCCGCTTGGGTGAGGAGTGCATGGAGTTCATGGAAACTCTTGTCCATGCCATTCATGTTATAGTTCACCCTAAATTGGGTGAACTTAAGTGTGAGTGAATGAAGGATTTTACCCACCACCAATTGCTTCAGAATTTTGCACCCTAAACGCTCTAAGGTGTCCGCGTGCTCAACCATTTTGAGCACGTGTGGGCCAACCTTTTGTCCCCTTTGAAGCTTAGTGTCAAAGAATTTCGTAGCCGCCTCATATTGGAGAATTTGAGGGGCTTGCGAAACATTGACGTAATTCTCGTGAATATCGCATATGCACTAAGAGATATGAATTGGAGTTTGAGTTTGGGTGAGATTGACCAAATCAAGACATTCTTGATGTTATTGGCAACCTTTAAATAAAGGTCATATTCGGCCCGAACCACCGCGGACGATCTAGGCGCGGGTTCGGTGGGGTGCTCTTCGACCAAGTAGCGAAGCACGTTATCGGATATCGCGGCGCTCTTGATCGTTGATTCCCATTCAACGAAGTTACTACCGTCATCTTTTAGGACACACTTGTCCATGACGGATCTCAACCATGAGTCCTTACCCAAGGTTGCGTTGTTTGATGATGTCGACATTGTGCGAATATGGTTACTACAACAAAAAGAAATATATATAAACATTCATTGTTAGTTTACTTGAAAAACATTTTAACAAATTTAGCATTTATATAATGACCTTTCACTATATTATATAAATGATTCCAAGACCCATCTTTAAATAAAAATAGTCATCGCATGCTACCTTTATCTAGAAATGGTAAGTCATTACTTGACTAATTCTACCCTTAGAACTCTTGGTTGACGGATTTCAACTAAATCCATCTCCTAGTCCCAAGATAACGCTTATCTCGTTGTGTCCAATCCAATTTTAGCTTGTGATCGTATCACCCTACTTACGCGAGGTAAAAAGAGACCCACGAGCGCGGTAGCCCTAATGAACACGGGATTCATTGGTGTTACTAATTGGTAAGGCTAATCTCAATTTTTAAATATGTGAGAGATCTTGTCAATTTAGTTATTAATTCCCTATAAGTGAACTAAGTCGGTGAATTGTGAATAACGTTGAATTGACAATAACGGAAAATAAAATGCATGTGTGACGATTTTGGCATGAGCGGAAATAAAGCAAGCAACAAGCAACGATAAAATCCTAGTATGGCCACCTAGCTAATCAAATTAACTAGATAATTACAAATTCGGAAACCAACTCCTTGGTCCCTTGCCTCTTCACTTGGAACACCTTCCAAAATGGCATCGTCTTGAGGGAGTCACCGGTCTTCATAAAAATAATTACAAATATACAAATTCCTATTATACATTTATTCTATAAAATGAAATTATTAAAATATACAAACCGGCGATACGAGATCGCAATAAAATTACAACCAAACCGTTATTCCCTTACATTACGGATAATAACGATTAAAAATAACTAGGCCATACTAGGTACAAAATTTGCATAAATTATTAAATAAATGACATTCATTCATTCAACCATAAATAAAAAAAAATTGCTGCAAAATTCATGCCAAAATCGCCCTAAACACATGCATGCTCATTGTAGCTCGATTTTACGGGATTTATTGATTTTTAACTATTAAAAATCAATATCAACATTTAAATCTCATTTAAATTCAAACTAATTAACTAAAATATTTTAGAACTCAAAGTTAGTCCCTACTAATTTCGTTGGTCATTAATTAGATCGATTTGATTTCATTTGATAAATATAACGGTTTAATCATAACAATTATGAAATAAACCCAACATAAAATATAAACATCATAAAAATTTGAAACTAAAACTTTTGTACATTCTGGAACATTTCCAGGAACTCTAAAAATAAAAAACATTTGCTCAAAAAATTTAAATTAATTTTATGAACAAATAACTTTGTATTTAATGGTTTTATCAAATAAAAATCATTAAATATAGTAAAACAGTGAAACAAATTATGAAATTTCACCACGATGATTAACATCATAATTTAAAATGTACCAAAAAATTTCATGCCCAGAAAAGGACGTTTCATTTTTATGAACATTATGATCTCATATTATCGACTTTTATCGTATAAAAATAAATAAACATGAAATACTTAATAAAAAGTCACGACATTTTACATACAATATTTAAGACATTCATGTGAGATCATATTAAAATTTCATGGCCAGAATCAACATGCAACTATTTTTAGTTAACTTTTAACTCATAAAATGCATGTTAACTCGGTTTAAAAGCCAAAAATCAAAATAAATAGCAAATCAACCCCTAAAATCACGAAATTTGGCCACAAACTTTTTGAGGTCAGTAGGTATACATGCACCAAAAAATTTTGTGAGAATCATATTTTAACTCTAAATTTTTTATTTATTAGTTATCTTATAACTTTAATAAAAATTGTCCAAAATGAACATGCATGCTACAAGCTAGCTCTCATACCACATGAAAGTCCATAGACCTTAATTAGACTCCTCTAATTAGTTACTAAATTACTTTTTAATTTAGTATTTAATGATCTATGTAACATGCATGCAAATATAAAGACATATATATAAAAGAAGAAATTTCCTCACATTGATATGGAAATAAAATGGGCACAACAAGAACTCCTTCTTATTGTTCTTGAGCTATAAATATGGATGAACAAGAATAATCTCCAAATTAGAAGACCTCCTTCAAGTTGCACCAAGATGCTACTAATATTTGTATATATTAATACACTAGTAATACTTTAGGAAATATTAGTATTATGAGAGTTTTAGTGAGAGGATGAGTTTTAGACAGAAGTGTGAATTAAGTACAAAATGAAGTGGTAGAAAAATGAACAACTATTGTTCATTATAAGGCCACTATGGCCGGACCATCCATGCAAGAAATGGCCTCTTATTTTGTTAATTTATTTATATGCAATAAGGTGGAGTGTAGGAAATGGTAGTATGATTAAAGTATGTAGGTAATGTCACAATCAAAAGGAGAATTGTGTAAGAAGGAAAGAACAAAATCATTTCTTCCTACATATGCCATAACCGGCCACATGTGGCTTATTATGGTCCATTTTGATTTTTGATATTAGTCCCACAAATACTTATTAATCATATGCTTAATTATCTTGTATAATTAAGTGTTAATTTGATCATATAACAATTATATGACACAATTAAATAAATAATATGTACTTAACAATTTAACTAATATTTTACCATTATATTAATATATAATGGGTCTCACAATGCTTAGTTAATTTATTTTACAACTCCTTGTAAATATAATTAACTAATTACCTCTATCTCAAAACCTCAACTAATTTAGTAATTTAACGATTAATTATTAAGTTAAATCTTATTTAATCATATTAAAATAAGATATAATTTATTAGTCAATTATCGCATAATTGAAAAATAAACTTAATCGAATTTGAGTTCTTAACTCAATTTCTAATAATTAACTCTCGTACATATCGAATATATGTAATGGACTAATTAACTGTATCATATACAAATAATTAGTTATTATTTGGATTTCATCCTATAGGTGTGACCGAAAGGGATCAGTTGATCACCGCCGTCATACGACAATAACGTCAAACTCTAGTCAGCCAATTGTTATTGATTTACATTAATCAACTGACTAATCATATATATATAGTCAATAAATATCCCAATTATATTCCTTAATGAGATTTATTAAGTGGCGCACTATTGTGGATGACACCTACTCCAACAGGTTTTATAAAAATCGTCAACGTTATGCAATTTTGGGGGTAAGTTTTTGTATTAAGTGATATTTAAGGTGGTAATCAGTAAGAATGGACATAAAGGGGGTTATTTGTAAAAAAAATATACATAAAAGGGGGTTATTTACAAAAAAAAAAACATTTAATAAAATACAGTATAAGATGTATTGTACTAGCTAGCAATGTAACAAGTAAGATTACCGAACCGTTGAAAAATTGAAAGAGCGGATCGTAAATTTTAGAAAGAATATGATCTATCCCCAGCTGGGGACTTCTGCTTGACAACAGGTAAAAAATCATTCTGAAGCCGAATTGGATGATAAATCACCTCTGGATTCTACTATCGGGGGTTAAATGAAAATTTAGAACTCAAACTTAAGATTTATGCATGGATCCGTATTAGTTCATCTTCTCTGCATTCCCGTATCTGAAGTTCCAACTTTTGACCCATTGAAGAAGGTAAGACATCACAGCATTGTCTCCTTGGTGCCTTGAACTGCATTCAAATTAAACAAATATCACAGGAATTAAATTTATTTTTCTTCCAATCAATTATGCAACTCTTACTGTTTAATTTGGTGTTTGTGCTGTTAACCACCTGGTTCATGCCAAGGTTTGACTTCTGTGAAAATACAATGATTTCTTGAAGCTTTTTCGGTGAAGCCATAGGATCAAAAGTGCAGTTATCAGGTATCATTTTCCTGTAGTTACTTATAATCTTCGTCTTTTGAGCATATATCCGATCAAAGAAGAATACAGTCGATCTACGACATGGATCAGAATGAAGAGGCCTTGTACTAAATGAATACTTAGCTTCTGAACCTTTTTTCAATGGACTAAAGGTGTCTTGTAGACGAAGAATGTCAGACAAGTATATATGGTGGTCAAAAACTTCAACTGCATAACCCCAAGAAACTGAAACTGTCCAGGAAAACCAGCGGTCATAACACACTGTTTGCTGCAGTATTCTCTCAGAATCCATGGTCACAGATTCAAAGAGATGTTGCAGAGCGTTGATCCCTGTCTTCTCGGGGAATATGGGATCGACTTCACTCAAGCGCGGGAGTGATATCAGTGGTGCTAATGGATGAGCAGCAAGAAGACCAAATATGTTTCCTCGGATGTCCATCTAGCAAGTTATGGTACGCATTAGACAATTATCTTTGATGATATGATGTTTCGTTCTAAAGCTAAGCGTTAACAGTTAATTTTATACAAGTGATTTTTCGATAAAAATATGCACTACCAAACTAAAATTATGGTTTTACTATGTCTCTATTGAAACTGTAGTTATTACTCCTTCGATTTACCTGGGTTAACTACATTTGCTTTTACACCAGAATTTAAAAGGAATGAACTTCCCTTCGAAAAGAAGTGGGGCCACAATCAAATGGGAGTAATGTTATTTCTTACTCGGAATGGAAGGTTAGAAAATTGACCTCGATGTCTCAAAAGGAAAATATAATCAATTTGGGAATACGAACATTATATACAATGTGTTTCTAATGTCAAAATAAGGCGAAATGCACATAAGTATTTTTGTTAATGATGTCCGACGACCCTACATTACTACGGAATACATTGCAAATACGAAAGTACATTACTTGCAGAAAGCTAGGTGATGGTTGAGGCGGTTTTCCACTTTGTGAGTTTGTGAAATATTGGGGGCTGTCAGGGTTCAAACCCGTGACCTTTGGTCACACTGGCTCTGATATCATGATAGAGGAACATCTCGGCATCTCATATTATAGCTTTATTCTATTATAAAGATGGAAATCGAATAGTACCTGATGAAAACCAGGTTCATGGGTTAGTCCAACCCCAAGCTCAGCTAAACAAGCGTAAACCCGTCCATCACTGCCGTAGAGATGAGGATAACGTTCCAAGCAGGAATCAAAAACCCGAGCAAGTACCTTGGCAAGAGGCGCACTTACAGCAAACCCAGCTCCCCAAAATGCCATCTCAAAAGAGTTTACGGCGTTCTGCTCATATATCTCCGAATTGGCCCCAACATAGTACCAAAGCTCATGGTCATATTTCGAGAGTGTCTTCACCAAATTGTCTGAGAAGAACACGGTATCACCATCCCCGAAGACATACCATTTAGCATCAGGGTATTCCAAGTTGACAGTCTCAGATACAACCCGTGCTACTCGGATCAATGACCGGTAGCCATGCTTGTAAGTGTAGCGAAAATGGGACGTGTCCTGAGAGACACAGAATGGGGGGAGGAGACTGGTGTCCACACTGGAGTTACTGGGATTGGTTGGCAAGGCATCGACAAAGACACAGCCTCGCATTTTGTCGGGCTTCCACCAGATTTGTAAGAATTCCTTTTGCTTGGGCCATGTATTTCTAGTTGAGGCAATTCCGAAGACGACATGCTCAATGGAAACAGGGGTTGAGTAACGGGAAGAAGTCATGAAATTTGTGCACTTAGACGTTGTCCAGACCATGGTTAGAGATGCTAAGAAATACAGAAGCATAAAGCTGAAAAATAAAATGGCGAGGACTCGTAACAACTTATAAGTCTTCATTTCCTACTGGTGATGAAGATGATGAAGAAGATGAGAGGAGAAAGGTTTAACAGTAGGCTACATTCTACGTTTAAAGAGGTTTATTGGTGTTAATACAGTATATGCTTATTTTCTTGGCCATTTGAGTAAAAGGACCTTTATTTAGTTGAAGTGCAAAGGTGCCTAACCATTAGGAAACGCATAACGGACGGCGTAAGCAACTATACTATCACATGAAGTGTCAAGTGTTTTGGTTGCATACTTGCATTTACATTAATTAATTAAGGAATGAAATTAAGATAATAAGGTCTTTTAAGTGGGATTAAATGTTGAATTAGCTGCTTCTATTGCCCCCAACAACGTCTAGATCTCGATTCAAGAGAAGCAAATGAAATTTTAATACTACGATAATCTAATCTAATCTAATCTAGGTGCTGTTTGGCCTAGCTTTAAAAGTGCTTTTGTAACTGAAAAAGTAGTAGTTAGGCCAAACACTATAATTTAGGAAAGTTAAAACAGTTTTTAAAAATTCAAAAATTGATAATTAGCCTCCAAAAGTAGATACTTTTCACTCAATAGCAAAAAAAAGTTGTATTATTTTTGCATTTTTTTCCTACCTATTTATATGTTCTACGGTGGTAAACCCATTTTCTCTCACATACGCCATCAAAATACCCGATAATATCAACTCCGTTTTTATAAGGTTGTAACCCTTGCCTCATATTTATTGGTGTCATTTGCTAATTTCTAACTAATAGGTGCATGCGTAAAATTATAAATTTGAAGGGTAATTATATAGTTTTAGTGTAATTATCAAATGACTACATAAATTTTTTATATATGAATTATGAAGGGTAATTATATAGTTTCAATATAGAAAAAAAAAAAGCCGAATGGAACTAGTTAAGGCAAACATATGATTTTATAAGAAGATAGTTTTACAAAAGTTTGGCCAAACAACTCAAACTTCTCCAAAAAGTAGTTTATGAATAAGCTCATTCAAAAAAGGAGAAGCTCTTTTACATAAGCAAGGCCAAACAGCACCCTAATTCAGTTTAGACCTCGATTCAACAGAAATAAATTCAAGTATCTAAGGGATAATATTGGAATGATATAATAAATATATAAATATAAAAATTCATGGGAAATTCTACAACGTACACTCGAGTTTTTTTGTTTTCTATAGTGTACCCCTACATTTTTGAAATTATATGGTGTACCCATGAACTCTATACATTAGATTATGCAATGACCTTATTATTGTCTTTGTTAAGTTAGTTTTATAGTTGATCTATTAAACCGTCTATTTATCATTCCAATTACTCGACAATCTACTCAGTTACTTATTAGTTCATGGAATTACTCCTTAACACACCAAATAATATACGAATCTAACTGAAAATTCATGAATTTTCATTATCATTTCATGTATCATACTAAAGGTTTTTAATAGTAGTTTAAGCTTATTAAAAGTGATTTGTGATTCATCTTATAAAGAATGGTGAAAAGACATTGATTAGTAAGAAAAAATGTCGAATTATGGTTGTTTGATAAGCGATAAAGTCAATGGAGAGTTGAAAGAGGTCATTACGGAGAAAATGGTAAAAATTTTAAGGGTACAACGTAGATTATAAAAAAAGGGTACAACATGAAAAACCGAAAACCTCAGGGGTACACCATAGAATATCCCAAAATTCATCTACTACTCCCTCATATTCTTAAAAAACCTTCCCTCTTTCTTTTTTTATCGATTCACAATACGTTCTCTCTTTTCTTATTTAATAAACTTCTTTTATCATATAGTGATACTGCTATTTTAAATGGGAATTTAGACGGATCAATTTATAGAACTATCACAACTATGTAGTACAAACGCTCAATTTACCGTTAGGAACCTTTTGCCATTTTTATTAATTACTATTCCTTTCGTCCTCGTTATTTGTTTAACTTTGTCTTTTGGCACAAATACTAAGAAAATAGTAGGAGAATATTTGTGGTTGTAATTAGTGGATAACAAGTAAACAATAGTCTCATATGGGGTTCAAATTACTCATAGAAAGCATTCCTAATATCGAATAGTAAACAAATGACTGGAACACCATAAAGTGAAAAGGGTAAACAAATGTACTGGGCGAAGAGAGTGATACGGAGTGGTCTTGTAGCTAGACAATTGCGTGTCGTTGGAGCTATGAATGACTAGTGACCATCGTGTCCTTACCTGAGACATCATAGCATGCATGTTTAGCGAACGTTTAGGCCGTGTTTGAATGGACATGTTTAGAGGGAAAGGAAGGAAGGGCAATTGACGGAAGTAAATTGTCTCGTTTGGGCAAGATTAGAAAACCCAATATGAGGGTAAGAGGGGGATACATTTTCCCTCCTTTTGACGGAAATTGAATCCAAACACACCTTCTTCATTGCTCCTTGCCTTCGCTTCCCTCCCCTCCCCTCCCCTCCCTTTTCGTTCTGTCTATTCCATTCCCCTCCCTTCCGTACCCAAATTGTATCCATACTAGAAGCACTAGAAAGACGCCATGAATAACAAGGTTAACATCGCATAGATGTTGCACAACTATAAGAAGGTTAATGCAGCACGAGCTGAGGTACAGGGCAGGACAAAAATTCAACAATGGGGGCAAGGGACAGACCAAGGGGGATCAAGGGGTAAGCATTGGTAACCAAGGGGAGGTCTACATGGGTATCCAGGGGTCAATCTGGGGGCAAGGGATGGGTAACAAAGGGGGAAGTTTCAAGCTGAGGAATGCTAGCCAAGACCATATCACAATGAGGGTCCATGATAGCCAGGACACGAGCCAAGACACGAGCCAAGCAAGCCAAAGACATGCCCACCAACACCCAACCACAAAATAACAAAAACAGCCTACAACAGCCACTTGGGGAAGGCATAACTACCACCACACTTTGAACCACCAACTACCACCAAGCCCAGCTAAAACCTTACCCACCTAGGTCCAAAAAAGTCCTAGGGAACCAGTTCCAAAACACAACACAACTACCCTAAAAATCCAAATCAAAACAGCCTACCCAAAGCATAAAGCATAAAGCAATCTTTCCATTTCTAGCTAAAAACTGAAAGACTATCTCCAAAAGTCTTTCCTTGTCTTCCCTACTATTAGAACTCCTGCAGAAGAAGGTCAAGGAGCATTAATGAGCTTCGTCCACAAGTTTCAAGCCAACACCAAGCAACAAACACAACCTGGAGCATGTCACTGTCATATGTCTGCATTTGTCTGTTTTAAGTTTTCTTTTGTATTTTCATTCTGAAATTGTAACCAGTAATTTGTCACGTTTATGTAGATTAATCCTGGCCCTTAGATGATAATCTAGGGTTGTATTGGATCCAGCATTGAGGCCTATATAAGGACCCATGCTCTTTTGTATAAGGCAGTTGTTGATTATATGAAAAACTTGAGCATTGTTCTCATTTCTCAAATTCTTTCAACTTGTGCTTAGTCTTAGTTGAGAGTCAGGCCAGATAACATCCTGTGCTAGGCTGTGGTTGTTGATCTACGTCTGTGGCAAGTTAGATATCCATGTGCTTAGACTGTGGGGTGTTTGCTTGTTGTTTGGCTCAAGTCTACTTACCTGTGCTTGGCTGTGGTAAGGAGTCTTAGCTAGTCTAGTTTGTTGTTTGATTCCCTGTGTTGAGCTGTGGGAGTTGAGTGACATCCATATCCTGTGCTATTAAGAGTCAAAGTCCAATTCCTTACACACCCCTATAATATCACTGCAATTCTGGCATCAGAGCTTTGGTTGTGAGGCCATTGTTATCCTAACTACAACAAAAACACAAAAAATAACCCAATGAGTGAAGAGAGGCTTGCAGGTATTGAAGGCAAGGTGGATCAACTAGCAGGCACTGTCAATGTAGTGTTGGCTGCCTTGAACACTGTCATGGAGAACATTACACATCCACTGAGGGGAAGACCACCCCCTAGACGCAGAGGCAGAGGTCGTGGCCACATGGGCATGGGAAGAGGACAGCCCCTGCAGGAGGAAGAAGGGTCAGACTCAGGTGAAAGCAACAGAACCTATGAGGAGATTCCAGATCACACTGACAAGCACCTCAAGGTAGAAATTCCTGAATTCTCTGGTAGTTTAAATCCTGATGATCTATTAGAATGGGTTAGGGATGTTGAAAGGGTGTTTGAATATAAGGGTTACTCTGATATTAAGTCTTTTAAAGTTGCTGTGCTGAGATTGAAAAGTTATGCATCCCTATGGTTTGACAATGTAAAACACCAAAGGATTAAGGAGGGTAAGGAACCTCTTAGATCTTGGTCAAAACTGAAAAAGAAGATGCTGAACAAATTTGTCACTAAAGATTACACCCAAGATCTGTTCATTAAATTATCAAAACTGAAACAAGAGGAGAGGTCTGTAGAGGCATACCTTAGGGACTTTGAGCAATTGACTCTCCAGTGTGAGGTCAATGAGAAACCTGAACAAAGGATTGGCAGATTCTTAGAGGGTCTAGATAGGAGCATTGCTGCTAGAGTCAGGATGCAACCTTTGTGGTCCTATGATGATGTTGTCAACCTGGCTTTAAGGGTTGAGAAAATAGGGAAAACCAAACCAGCCATGTCTAAACCTGTTGCTAGACCTGCATACAAGCCTTACAGTGGTATTAGGATGGGAGAGGCCCCTAAGACAACCACCCAATCAACCACAGACAAAGGAAAGGGAGTTGTGAACTCCAAACCTAACCTCCCCCCAACTAAGAACAAGATCAGATGTTTTCAGTGCCAAGGTTATGGCCACTTTAGAAAGGATTGTCCTTCTAAGAGAACCATGACACTTATGGAGGTAGAAGAGTGGGAGAAGGAGGGATTAGTTGAGTATGAGGTTGATGACAGTATGGTGTTAGAGGTAGTGACAGCTGAGGAGGAACCAATGCAGGACTTGGTCATGGCTCATCCTGACACAGGCCATAACTTGGTCCTATGGAGGGTCATGCACTCTCAACATACTCCATTGGAGGATGACCAGAGGTCCTTGATATTTAGGAGCAGATGCACTGATGTGGTCGTTATACACAAAAAATAAAACCTAAGTCAACTAACTAAGAAGATAGCGGAAGTAGGGTCGATCTCCACAGGGAGGAAACTAATTAACTTAAATCTAAATCTGCAAGTAACAAACTGGGGGTTTTGAATTTGGATTAACTAACTGAATAGGATTAAAGGAAGAGAAGTAAAAGATATAAATAAATAAGAAATAAATCAGATACGAGAGAAATATGCTAGGGTTCGGTCTACTGCAGTATCAGCATCTATAGGTCAACTAAGTCAGTCAATCTTTATTAATAAGAAGAGCAATGGTTTTCTCCTCTCGGTCTCAAACCGCCCTAGGGATTTTCCTAATTAACTCTCGTCCTCTTAGGAGTCACCTATCAATTCTAAGCAAGCCTTCCCTTCCAATCGCTCGATCCAGGTCGGGGTTAACTACCTAGTCTAGTCTCCTGCGTGCACTCATTCGACTAAACCTCAATTAAATTGCTTAAACTGATTCTCACGACTAACTAAAATAATCTCTCCTAACATGCCTCTACTACAGTTTCCCTCATCCCAACATACAAGAGAATTAGCTACTCATATTATTAACGATGCTAACTAAGACGATTAAACATATGACGATAGACATAATAAAATCGCAATTAACAAGCATGACAATAATAAAGCAATAATTAAGAAGAGTAAACAGTAATTAAGACTAAAGGTTAAGAGTAAAGAGAGAAAGAAGAAAGGAGTTTACAATCTTAGCAATCCGGCGTAAAGAACAAATCCTACGTCGATAAACCCGAATGCAAACCAAAGATAAAGTTCATAAACTAATGAAAGATTATTGCTAATGATTCCGAACCCTAATGGTTCTGAGTCCTAATGACTCCCCGAATCTGAATTCAATGATGTAAATAAGAGTTTATATAATACAAAACACAACTCTTAAACCCTAATTAAGCTACGGACTTAAGGCCCATGATAGATTCTACTCGATCGAGGGAAATAACCACTCGATCGAGGACTTTATTGGAGGAAATCACTCGATCGAGTAACAATTCTAATCGATCGAGCAACTTTTCAGCAGCAACCACTCGATCGAGCACAGGACAGCTCGATCGAGGTCTTTTCTCTTCAACGCTCCTCGATCGACCAAATATATAATCGATCGAGGTCTTTTGGCCTATCGTGCAGTGTTGGACATGGCTTTGGACTTGATTGCGAGCGGTTTCACGCTTTCCCATGCAAGAGCTTCTGTTCCGTTCCTTCCATTCTCCTAAATGCATGCAAAGTGGACTGTTTCGGCTCGGTTTCTGCTACTATGCAGCTTGTACCTACAATATAGTAATGAAAGTACAAAGTAGCCAAATAGGGGCATATGGTGATATAATATCACCTAAATGACATAGAAATGCGTGTAATAAATGGACTAGAAAGTCTATATAAAATACACGCATCAAACTTCCCCAAACTAAACCTTTGCTTGTCCTCAAGCAAACTAAATGCAGCTATATGGAACAAAATAAACCTAGGGGAATGGAGCAAGTCTCAGAGCTAACTACAAGTCAATATTAAAAAGTTTAATGCACTCGATCAATCGCTACAAAGCTTAATACGAAAGTGAACGAATTTTTACAATCTTGGAGATAAATTAAACTTTCGACCTTGCAAGACTCAACCAAATTCGGACTCTCACGGGTCACTCTTCTCTCAACAAGCAAATGGTAAGTAAATATGTATGAGAAAGAGAGAAGAAAATAAAGCCACTCACCTAGACTACGACCGACACAACATGCATTGCTAACTAATATAAAAGATGATTTCAAGCACCGCACACACGCATAACCACCGTTCAAGGACAATCACGTGCCGAACATTTGCAAAAATATGGATATGTGAGGCTAATTGGTAAGAAGGGGCAAAACAAATAATGGAAATGTGAGGGTAAATAGCCAAGCTAGTTCATAAATAACCGCAATAGAACTCGTTCCATTCTTCCAACTATCAAAATTAAGCTCGATGCCTTAACAAATCTAGGCATAAACAACACAAATCCCAAATAACACCTCAACAAAATAATGATAAGCACAGGAGGTGTAAACAACAAAACTTCAGCCAATTATTTTTTCAATATAAATTTTCATTTTTTCCATTTTCTTTTCTTTTCTTTTCTTTCTTGGCTGACTGAGGAAAAACCTCTCGATCGAGCATAATAAATCACTCGATCGAGGCACAAAAACACAAACTCTGACCGATTGAGCTAAACAATGTACTCGATCGACTCACAATCAACACTTCTCTTCTTTTTCTCGCAAATACCCACTCCAATCAATGAAAACGAGCCAAAACTGACGCAATGACATAAAATACCTCGACTACTAAACTAGCTCAGCAAAGGTAGGCTTAATTTAGGATGTAGTTAAGGGCAACAGGCAGATATGGCTTTATGTGGAGTTAATGGGGTAAAATGAGGAAAAGGGAGATGCAAATATTCTCAAAACACGTAATACCGACCACAAACCCAATGCGTGCAGGCAATAAGAAATCAAAATTCATATACAAGCAAATGACACGAGATGTGGGGAGTAACTACTCTCATTCCTAGATGAACTGGTCATAGATGTCACCAGTTATAGGCTCTAAAATCTCAGAATATATAAGTAGTTTGCCAAAAAGTTGAGTCAAGTCTAATAATCAAATTTAAATTCCAAGACAAAATTCATAGTTCACTATTTCGATTTTACTAAATAACTCAAGAAAGGTGCAAAAAATAGCAAAAAATAAACTTGTAGTGCAATTTCATCATGAACAAGACTCCAATCCGACTCAACTAAATGCAAAAATAAACGTGATATTTTTGATTTTTTCAAATTTTTTCTAATTAACATGAATTGTAAACGTGAATGCAATACAAATGCAAATGCAGACGCAAAAGGATGTAAAACACTTCCCCAAACCAAAACAGACAATGTCCTCATTGGCTAAAGCACAAAAGCATATAAAGGGAAGGGAAAAAAAACAACCTAATTCATGTTCCTAATGAATGAAATATATATGAAGAATGGAAAAATAAAAGGAACAAAAACAACTCACAAAACAAAGCTTCCCCAAACCAGCATCAAACTGGGGAGCTATCATCACCGTCTCCCATCAGTTGCCTCTGTCCACGATTAATTTGGATACTAACACAAATTGCAGGTAAGATTATGCAGAAAAAATCGAAAGATGAAGAACAAAAGGGGAATTGGGATCGAGTAAATTGAAAGGGATCGAAGTCTTCTCTTATAAAGGTTAGTTTGCTCGATCGAGTAGAAATTCTACTCGATCGAGGACTTTTGTCAGACAGGACTGCTCGATCGAGTAGTTCTGGTTTACTCGATCGAGTGGAAATTATTTTGATGACCCTCAGTTTACTCGTTTGTTTTGAATTCCCCTCGATCGAATTACATGCCACTCGATCGAGGTCTCTTTTCTTCGCCTTGTGGCGATTGATTTCCGCTTCAGTTTCCTGCAAAAACAATACAAACCGATACCCAAAGAAATACCAAAAGATAGTCTAGAAGGAAAAATAAATTGTCTAAACTACGGATTATCACGTAGTAGTCTAATTGTCTAACGAAAACGCAAAAGATTGTTTTTACAAGTTGCACGGGGTTGCAAACCCGGCTAGTAACCAAATATTTCCGTGACAAGGCAACCGTCAGGCCTTTGACTTACGGAAGTACCCTCAGCTGTGGTAATTTCTGACTTCTTTTTCCACAATCCCTGGGGTATACGTGCAGCGGTGGGCTCAGAGTGACTAACAATGTTAGGCATCTTCGCTGTCACGGTAGTCTCAACGGTCGAATCTTCCATGAAAATAAAACTGTCGAAGACGGAATCAGGAGTACTCAAGTCTTCCTCCTGAAGAGTCTTATCTATCCTTCTCTACCTGCGCATACAAAACTAGAGAGAAAAGATAAGAACAGTCTTAAGGAATTAGAAATTCCTTAAGACGAGACAGAAATAAATAACAGGAAATTAAATTGCCTCCCCGGCAACGGCGCCAAAATTTGATGTGGTCGTTATACACCAAAAATAAAACCTAAGTCAACTAACTAAGAAGATAGCGGAAGTAGGGTCGATCTCCACAGGGAGGAAACTAATTAACTGAAATCTAAATCTGCAAGTAACAAACTGGGGGTTTTGAATTTGGATTAACTAACTGAATAGGATTAAAGGAAGAGAAGTAAAAGATATAAATAAATAAGAAATAAATCAGATACGAGAGAAATATGCTAGGGTTCGGTCTACTGCAGTATCAGCATCTATAGGTCAACTAAGTCAGTCAATCTTTATTAATAAGAAGAGCAATGGTTTTCTCCTCTCGGTCTCAAACCGCCCTAGGGATTTTCCTAATTAACTCTCGTCCTCTTAGGAGTCACCTATAAATTCTAAGCAAGCCTTACCTTCTAATTTCTCGATCCAGGTCGGGGTTAACTACCTAGCCTAGTCTCCTGCGTGCACTCATTCGACTAAACCTCAATTAAATTGCTTAAACTGATTCTCACGACTAACTAAAATAATCTCTCCTAACATGCCTCTACTACAGTTTCCCTCATCCCAACATACAAGAGAATTAGCTACTCATATTATTAACGATGCTAACTAAGACGATTAAACATATGACGATAGACATAATAAAATCGCAATTAACAAGCATGACAATAATAAAGCAATAATTAAGAAGAGTAAACAGTAATTAAGACTAAAGGTTAAGAGTAAAGAGAGAAAGAAGAAAGGAGTTTACAATCTTAGCAATCCGGCGTAAAGAACAAATCCTACGTCGATAAACCCGAATGCAAACCAAAGATAAAGTTCATAAACTAATGAAAGATTATTGCTAATGATTCCGAACCCTAATGGTTCTGAGTCCTAATGACTCCCCGAATCTGAATTCAATGATGTAAATAAGAGTTTATATAATACAAAACACAACTCTTAAACCCTAATTAAGCTACGGACTTAAGGCCCATGATAGATTCTACTCGATCGAGGGAAATAACCACTCGATCGAGGACTTTATTGGAGGAAATCACTCGATCGAGTAACAATTCTACTCGATCGAGCAACTTTTCAGCAGCTACCACTCGATCGAGCACAGGACAGCTCGATCGAGGTCTTTTCTCTTCAACGCTCCTCGATCGACCAAATATATAATCGATCGAGGTCTTTTGGCCTATCGTGCAGTGTTGGACATGGCTTTGGACTTGATTGCGAGCGGTTTCACGCTTTCCCATGCAAGAGCTTTTGTTCCGTTTCTTCCATTCTCCTAAATGCATGCAAAATGGACTGTTTCGGCTCGGTTTTTGCTACTATGCAGCTTGTACCTACAATATAGTAACAAAAGTACAAAGTAGCCAAATAGGGGCATATGGTGATATAATATCACCTAAATGACATAGAAATGCGTGCAATAAATGGACTAGAAAGTCTATATAAAATACACGCATCATGCACCATTCAAGAGAGGGTCTGCAACTTGATCATTGATGGGGGGAGTTGTACCAATGTGGCTTCCATCACCCTAGTAAACAAGCTAAGCCTAGTTACTCAGGAGCATCCACACCCCTACAAACTGAGATGGCTTAACAAGGGGGCTGAGGTGAGGGTTGATAGGAAATGCCTGGTCCCATTCTCTAATTGGAAGGTATACCAAGATGAAGTGTTGTGTGATGTAGTACCAATGGATGCCTGTCACCTACTACTAGGGAGGCCTTGGGAGTTTGATACGAACACCACTCACCAGGGGAGGGATAACACCTAAAGCTTCAGGCATGGGGGAAAGAAGATAACCTTGACACCTCTACCACCCAACCAGAGGAATTATGGGAGTCCCAATATGCCAGAGGAGGTCAATGGAGTGTTGTTTTTATCAGAGGCAGCTATGATCAAGGAGATGAAGCAAGAACAACCTGTGATCATCTTGCTATCTAAGGAAGTTACAGAAGGGAAAGGCTCCAAGTTACCAGCAGAGGTTGAGCCTTTGATCTTGAGATACAAGGAGGTCTTTCCAAGAGAATTACCAGATGGACTACCACCCCTAAGAGGGATTGAGCACCACATTGATTTGGTCCCAGGTTCTGTGCTGCCAAACAGTCCAGCCTACAAAAGTGATCCAACTGCCACCAAGGAGTTGCAGAAGCAGATTGAGGAGCTTATGAGCAAGGGATTTGTGAGGGAGTCCCTAAGCCCTTGTGCTGTACCTGCTCTGTTAGTGCCTAAGAAGGATGGCACTTGGAGAATGTGCACTGACAGCAGAGCAATACACAACATCACAGTTAAGTATAGGTTCCCCATTCCCAGGCTAGATGACATGCTTGATGAGCTAAGTAGAGCTCAGGTCTTTTCCAAGATTGATCTAAGGTAGGGTTACCATCAGGTGAGGCTCAGAGAGGGGGATGAATGGAAGACTGCATTCAAAACAAAACATTGTCTATATGAATGGCTTGTGATGCCATTTGGACTGTCCAATGCACCAAGCACCTTCATGAGACTTATGACAGAAGTATTGAGGCCTTGCTTGGGCAGGTTTGATGTGGTTTACTTTGATGACATCCTAGTGTATAGCAGCAGCAAAGGAGAGCATCTCAGACATCTTGAAACAATCTTTGGGATCTTAAAAGAACAGAAGTTGTATGGAAAGCTAGAGAAGTGTACCTTCATGGTTGAGGAGGTTGCATTTCTAGGGTACATTGTGTCAGGAAGAGGTATCTCAGTTGATCAGGAGAAGGTTGCAGCTATACAAACATGGCCTATATCTAAAACCATCACTGAGGTAAGGGGGTTCCATGGGTTGGCTTCATTTTATAGGAGGTTCATCAAGAACTTCAGCTCAGTTAAATCACCCATCACTGAGTGCTTGAAGAAAGGAGAGTTCCAGTGGACTGAGGAGGCCCAACAATCCTTTGAGAGGATCAAGAGGTTGATGTGTGAGACTCCAATCCTCAAACTACCTGACTTTGATCAGCTGTTTGAGGTGGAATGTGATGCTAGTGGGGTTGGCATTGGGGCAGTGCTGATACAAGGACAAAAGCCAGTTGCTTATTTCAGTGAAAAATTGAATGGGGCCAAGCTCAAGTACTCTACTTATGATAAGGAACTCTATGCCATCATCAGAGCACTCATGCATTAGGGGCACTACTTGAAACCCAAGCCTTTTCTCCTGCACTCAGACCATGAGGCATTGAAATACATCAGTGGCCAGCACAAGCTAAACCACAGGCATGCCAAGTGGGTGGAGTTTCTACAATCCTTCACATTCTCTAGTAAGTATAAGGAGGGAAAACCGAATTTTGTAGCAGATGCTCTGTCAAGAAGGCACTCTCTAATAACAGTCATGGAGCAAAGGGTGTTAGGATTTGAGTTTCTGAAGGAGCTGTATAAGGAGGACCCTGACTTAGCTGAAGAATGGATCACACAAACTGAAGGAGGAAGGACTCAAGGGGGGAAGTACATGCTGCAGGAGGGGTTCTTGTTCCAAGGAAACAAGCTATGCATCCCAAGGGGTTCTTACAGGGATCTACTCATCATGGAAGTACACTCAGGAGGACTAGGGGGACACTTTGGGGTTCAAAAGATACTTGATATACTGAAGGATCAATTCTACTGGCCCAGGATGATAGGGGATGTTCAGGTTGTCCTCAGGAGGTGCTCCACATGTCAACAAGCCAAGAGTTCTTTTCAGACTGGACCTTACACCCCACTACCAGTGCCTAACAAACCGTGGGAGGATGTGAGCATGGACTTTATTGTTGCACTACCTAGAACACAAAGGGGTAAGGATTTTGTAATGGTTGTTGTTGACAGGTTTAGCAAGATGGCTCACTTTGTGGCTTGCAAGAAGACTGAGGATGCTGCAAGTGTTGCTGAGCTGTATTTGAAGGAGATTGTGAGGCTGCATGGGGTTCCCAAGTCCATAGTCTGAGACAGGGATGTCAAGTTCATGAGTTACTTCTGGAAAACACTATGGAGGCTCTTGAAGACAAGGCTTTTGTTCAGTACTTCTCACCACCCTCAGACTGATGGCCAAACTGAGGTCACAAACAAGACCCTAGGGAGGATCTTAAGGTGCCTGGTTAGCAAATCTTTGAAGGATTGGGACTTGAAGCTAGCTCATGCTGAGTTTGCTTTCAACAGAGCACCCTCATCTGCAACAGGTCACAGGCCATTTGAGGTTGTCTATGGGATTAATCCACTTATGCCACTGGAATTAGCTAACATACCAAGGGAGGAGGTGAACTTTGATGCAAAGAGGAGGGTTGAGCAGATGGTGAAGCTCCATGAGACAGTCAGAAAGCAAATAGAAAGGGCAAATGAGAGGTACAAGAAACAGTCCAAGGTTCCTAAGTCCAAGAAATAGTTCATGCCAGCGGATCTACTGTGGATTCACTTGAGGAAGGAGAGGTTTCCAGCTAGAAGGAAGAACAAGCTCATGCCTAGAGCTGATGATCCATTTGAAATTATAGAGAGTGTTGGTCCTAATGCATATAAGGTTGATCTACCAGGAGACTATGGTGTTCATGGCACTTTCAATGTAGGGGATCTCAGTCCATACTATGGGGATTCTGAGGAAGAAGAGGCCACATGCTTGAGGAAAATCCCAGTTCAACCAGGGGAGGATGCAGTAGGAGCTGAGGTACAGGGCAGGACAGAATTCAACAATGGGGGCAAGGGACAGACCAAGGGGGATCAAGGGGTAAGCATTGGTAACCAAGGGGAGGTCTACATGGGTATCCAGGGGTCAATCTGGGGGCAAGGGATGGGTAACAAAGGGGGAAGTTTCAAGCTGAGGAATGCTAGCCAAGACCATGTCACAATGAGGGACCATGATAGCCAGGACACGCGCCCAGCAAGCCAAAGACAAGCCCACCAACACCCAACCACAAAATCACAAAAACAGCCTACAACAGCCACTTGGGGAAGGCATAATTACCACCACACTTTGAACCACCAACTACCACCAAGCCCAGGTAAAACCTTACCCACCTAGGTCCAAAAAAGTCCTAGGGAACCAGTTCCAAAACACAACACAACTACCCTAAAAATCCAAATCAAAACAGCCTACCCAAAGCATAAAGCATAAAGCAATCTTTCCATTTCTAGCTAAAAACTAAAAGACTATCTCCAAAAGTCTTTCCTTGTCTTCCCTACTATTAGAACTCCTGTAGAAGAAGGTCAAGGAGCATTAATGAGCTTCGTCCACAAGTTTCAAGCCAACACCAAGCAACAAACACAACCTGGAGCATGTCACTGTCATATGTCTGCATTTGTCTGTTTTAAGTTTTCTTTTGTATTTTTATTCTAAAATTGTAACCAGTAATTTGTCACGTTTATGTAGATTAATCCTGGCCCTTATATGATATTATAGGGTTGTATTGGATCCAGCATTGAGGCCTATATAAGGACCTATGCTCTTTTGTACAAGGCAGTTGTTGATTATATGAAAAACTTGAGCATTGTTCTCATTTCTCAAATTCTTTCAACTTGTGCTTAGTCTTAGTTGAGAGTCAGGCCATATAACATCTTGTGCTAGGCTGTGGTTGTTGATCTAAGTCTGTGGCAAGTTAGATATCCCTGTGCTTAGACTGTGGGGTGTTTATTTGTTGTTTGGCTCAAGTCTACTAACCTGTGCTTGGCTGTGGTAAGGAGTCTTAGCTAGTCTAGTTTGTTGTTTGATTTCCTGTGTTGAGCTGTGGGAGTTGAGTAACATCCATATCCTGTGCTACTTAAGAGTCAAAGGTCCAATTTCTTACACACCCCTATAATATCACTGCACCTCTCCTGTTGGATTCGTTTGCTTGTGTTGCCCCTTTCTCTACCTAAGACCTTCGCTCCTAGGAGTAATCTTGAGTGTAGGACTGCTATTAGGCGACAGCGTAAGGAGGAGAGTATTACCAGGGCTATTCTCGCTTGGGGGGTGCCTGGAGGTGGTTTGCAGCTTTTGCTTGAGTGTTTGGATGAGGTACCTCCCTCGTTTCATGTGGAGGAGGATCTGGATTTGAGTGAGCTTAACCTCCGCCAATGTCGGCGGAAGATTTGTGATGGCCACTATACTGCTGCTGTTAGGGTGCTTTCTTCCTCTGGCGTCGCCCCCTATTCTGATGCCACTCTTGGGGCTTTGCGAGAGAAGCACCTGGTCGCCCCATCTCCTTTCTTGGCTCATTTGCCTGTGGATCATCCTTCTCTTGTTGTCTATTCGGTTGTGGTTTTGGATATGATTTATAGTTTCCCGCGTGACACTTCTTGTGGGAGGGATGGGTTTCGTGCCCAACACCTTATGGACTGTTTGAGTGGCGCTGCTGTGGCTATCTCTGATGATCTAATTGCTTCTATTACTAGGGTGGTCAATCTTTTTCTTGAGGGCAGATGGCAACTAGCGCTTGGTGAGGTCATTGCCAGCGCTCCGCTCACGCTGCTTGTTAAACCTGGTGGTGGTGTTCGTCCTATTGCTGTTGGCACCATATGGAGACGTCTAGTTTCTAAGGTAGGTGCTTCTTTGGTTGGTCCCTCTGTGTGTTCTAATTTTGCTGGTCTTCAGTTTGGGGTTGGGGTGTCCGGTGGAGGAGAGGCTGTCTTACATGCCTTGAATCGGTTCATTGAGGCTCGTGGTGGGGATGTGGGGCTTTCTATGTTACTGGTTGATTTCCAGAATGCTTTCAACCTTGTTGATCGTGTTACCATGCTTCTGGAAGTTCGCCGTCGTTGCCCGGTTCTTTCCCGTTGGGTGGAGTTCTGTTACTCTCGTCCTGCTCGTCTTTTTTATGGGGAACATTGTTTGTGGTATTGTCAGGGAGTCTAGCAGGGTGATCCTTTGGGCCCCTTGCTTTTCGCTTTGGTTTTGCTTCCCTTGGTGTGCAAGATACGAAACTCTTTTGATTTGAGTTTGCACGCTTGGTACTTGGATGATGGCACCATTGTTGGGGATACTTTGGAGGTGGGGAAGGTGTTGGATTTGATTATGGCAGATGGTCCTCAGTTTGGTCTCCATCTTAATGTCGCTAAGATTAAGGTTTTTTGGCCTGCTGAGGATCCCCGGAGTCGACTTTCTGGTGTTTTCCCTCCTTCTATTGCCCGACCTTTGCGTGGTGTCTCTGTTTTAGGTGGGCCTGTCATTACTTGCCCTAGTTTTGGCAATGAGCTTGTAGCAAAGAGAGTGACTAAGACCATCGAGCTTATGGATTTGGTTGCTAAGATTGAGGACCCGCAATGTGAGCTGCTTCTGCTTCGAGCTTGTACTGGTATTTCTAAGCTCTACTTTACCCTCCGTACATGTTCGCCGAGAGTCTTTGGGTCTGTCCATCTCCGTTTTGATGCAGCACTTTGTTCTAGCTTGGAACGCATTGTCACCGCGTCTGGGTCAGGTTTTGGGGATTGGCAGTGGCGCCTTGCCACTTTCCCTTTTCATCTTGGTGGGCTCGGTGTCTATGCTGCCGGGGATGTTTTGTACTATGTATTTTTGGCGTCCCGTTTGCAGTCTTCCGATTTGCAGGCTAAGCTACTACGGCCTTCTGGTATTGTGGATGCTGGTCCTACTTTTGATGATGCCTTGCAGGTGTTTTTGGAGACTACAGGTTCTACTTTATTACGTGATCCTAATGAAATAGCTGCCCCTAAACTTATGAAAAAATTGGCAGATATATATTTTGCGAGGATTGCTGATACTGTAGAATCTGTTTACTCTTTGACACCGCGTCAGCTTGCATTGTAGAAGTCCCAGCTTGGTGCCCACTCCTCTGATTGGTTGCGTGCGGTTCCTATCTCTAGGTTGGGTCAGACTATGAACGGGAGGACTTACCGTAGTGTGCTGGGATATCGTCTGGGTGTTCCTTTATTCAGGGTATCTAGGCCTTGTCCTGCTTGCTCTCGGGTTTTTGTTGGTGATATTTATGGGGACCACGCTGTCTCTTGTACTGGCACTGTGGGAGTCAAGCATCAGCATAACCTTGTTCGTGACACCTTATTCGACATTTGCTATAGGTCTGGTATTTCTTCGGGCAAGGAGGCGGATATCGGTTTAGTTGACGGACACGGCGTATGTCTTCGTCCTGCGGATTTGCTGCTTTATTCCTAGGACAGAGAGCGTGATGTGTGTGTTGATTTGACAGGGTCTTCCCCCTTGACGCAGACTGGGCTGACCGATTTTGTGCCGGGACGGGTTGTCGCTGATGCTGTTCAGCGCAAGTATGCTAAGTATAAGGATTTGTGCGCGTCTGCTGGCTATGGTTTCCTACCCTTCTCTTTTTCTTCACTTGGGGAGTTGGGTTCGGACGCTATTGACTTGCTCAAGCGGATCCAGAAATTCTCGGTATCTCAGGATACAAAGGCTCGGCTGGCCGCGTATATCTTCACTAGACTTAGTTTTTCTATAGCTAAGGGGGTGGGGGCCCAGATTGTCTCTCGGCTCCCCACCAACTTCTTGTAAACTTGCGTTTTATTTTAATGAAAGCTGCGCTTATTATTATTAACAAAAAAATAATAATAATAATAATATTAATAATGAGAGCGTTAGAGAGAGGAGAGATAGGCGATCATCTAGGGCTTCTCGCGTGCCTGACGTTGCCAGACGGTGACCTCACGTCGCCACTGGCCGCCTTTCCTCGCCGGTGATCTCACGTCGTCGGTGTTGGTGTCTTTCCTGTTGGTGTCGTCGGCCCTATGCCGTTTTGCTGCCGTCTTCGCTGGTGGCCATTGCGCGTGATTAGGGCTCTTTTTTGTGGCAACCTCATGAGGTTTTCTTCTTTTAGGTTTTGTGCCGCATGACAACGTAGAAGCCTGCTTTGCCCTTTTTCCGGCCGTCGCCTCTGACAAGGCACACCCTACCTCACGTCATCGGCTGTTGTGAGCGTGTCGTCTTGTGGTTGTACTTGTCACGGTGATTTGGTTGCGTCGCCGTCGGTGTTTGTGCTAGCGTTTTGCCTCTTACTAGGGTTGCTGGTTGTGGCCGGTTGTGGTGGTCACGGTGGTGGTTGTTTTGTGGGCTGGGATGTGGTCGCTGTGTTGGTGGCCGGGTTCTTGCCTTGCACGTGAGCCGTGGCCATGCACGTGGATCGTGTCATGGGTCTTCCTTTTATATAGTAGGTTTTATTTTCTTTTTCTTTATCATGCCTGTTTTAGTGCGGTTTCCTTGTCCTTTTTCTTGTATACATGGGTGTCCGAATGGCGGTGGTAGGGGCCTTACTAAGGCCGCATGGCAAAAGCATTTTCAGGATCGACATTGTGTTGACGGTGCTATGGGTCTTACGCGTCAAACTCTTACTGATAGTCTAACAGTTTTCTCTAATGCCGAGATTAGTTTAAAGCGAATCGGGCTTTGGTTGTGTGGGGAGTACTTTAAAACCCATACGTTTCGTTCTAGGTGTCGGCATGGTCGGGGTGTCATAGTTCCGCCTCCGGATTGTGATGCTCGCATCGTTAGCTTTTTTATTCATGGTATTCCTAGACCTCCGGCTCCGTCTCACTCGGTTCTTTCATCTGATGATGGGGTTGAGCTTGTTCAATGGTCTGTATCTTCGCTTGATCGTCTATTTTCTTTGGGCCATCGCATCGTGAAATCTATTCCTCCTAAGTGTCGTCTTGGGTTTGCTCGGGTTCTGAAGGGGGTCTTAGATAATGTGGCTGACTCTTCTGGTGATCTCTTCTGCAGGGTTCGTTTGCTAGTGTTGCCTATTTGTCTACTTAAGACCTTCGTTCTTCGGAGTAATCTAGAGTGTAGGACGGCTGTTAGGCGACAGCGTCAGGAGGAGAGAATTACCAGGGTTATTTTTGCTTGGGGGGTGCCTGGTTGGGGTTTGCAGCTTTTGCAGGAGTGTTTAGATGAGGTTCCTCCTTCGTTTCATGTGGGGGAAAATCTGGATTTGAGTGAGATTAACCTCCGCCAGTGTCGGCGGAAGGTTGGTGATGGTCACTATACTGCTGCTGTTAGGGTACTTTCTTCATCTGGCGTCGCCCCCTACTCTGATGCCACTCTTGGTGCTCTGCGAGAGAAGCCTCATGTCGCCCCATTTCCTTTGCTGCCTCCTTTGCCTTTGGATCATCATTCTCTTGTTGCCTCTTCGACGGTGGTATTAGATATGATTCGTGGTTTCCCGCGTGGCACTTCTTGCGGGAGGGATGGGCTTCGTGCCCAACACTTTATGGACTGTTTGAGTGGTGGTGCTGTGGCTGTCTCTGATGATTTGATCGCTTCTGTTACTAGGGTGGTTAATCTTTTCTTGGAGGGCCGGTGCCCTATAGCCCTTGGTAAGTACATTGCCAGCGCTCCGCTTACGCCGCTTGTTAAGCCGAGCGGGGGTGTTCGTCCTATCACTGTTGGCACTGTCTGGAGAAGTCTTGTCTCTAAGGTTGGGGCTTGTTGTGTTGGTCCTTCTTTGTCTACTTATTTTGTTGGTCTGCAGTTTGGGGTTGGGGTGTCCGGTGGAGGAGAGGCTATCTTGCATGCCTTGAATCGGCCCACTGAGGCCCGTGGTGGTGATATGGGATTGTCTATGTTGCTAGTTGATTTCCAGAATACTTTCAACCTTGTTGATCGTGTGACTATGCTATAGGAAGTCCGCCGTCGTTGTCCGGTTCTTTCCCGTTGGGTGGAGTTTTATTACTCGAGCCCTACCCGTCTTTATTATGGGGAGCATTGCTTATGGTCTTGTCAGGGTGTTCAGTAGGGTGATCCGTTAGGCCCTTTGCTTTTCGCTTTGGTTTTGCATCCCTTAGTGTGCAAAATTCTGAACTCTTTTGATCTTACTATGCAGGCCTGGTATTTGGATGACGACAGCATTGTTGGGGACACTTTGGAGGTGGGGGCTGTTTTGGATTTGATTATGGCAGATGGGCCTCGTTTTGGCCTTCATCTTAATGTGGCTAAGACTAAGGTCTTTTGGCCTATTGAGGATCCTCGGAGTCGGCTTCCCGGTGTTTTCCCCCCTACTATTGCTCGGCCCTTGCGTGGTGTCTCGGTTTTGGGTGGACCTGTCAGTACTTATCCTATTTTTGGCAGTGAGCTTGTGGCGAGGAGAGTGACTAAGACCATTGAGCATATGGATTTAGTCGCGAGGATCGAGGACCCGCAATGCGAGTTGCTTCTGCTCCGTGCTTGTACTGGTATTTCTAAGCTCTATTTTTCTCTTCGTACTTACTCCCATGGAGTCTTTGGGTCTGTCCATCTTCACTTTAATGCAGCACTTCGTTCTAGCTTGGAGCGTATTGTCACCGCGTCTGGGCCTGGTTTTGGGGATTGGCACTGGCGCCTTGCCACATTCCCTTTTCAGTTGGGTGGGCTCGGTGTTTATGCTGCGGGGGATGTTTTACACTATGTTTTTGTGGCTTCCCGCTGGCAGTCTGCAGTTTTGCAGGCTACGCTCCTACGACCTTCTGGTATTGTGGATGCTGGTCCTACTTTCGACGATGCCTTGCGGGTGTTCTCTGAAACTACAGGTTCTGTTTTTTTACGTGATCCTAGTGAAATCGCTGCCCCTAAACTTATGAAGAAATTGGCAGATATATATTTCGCGACAGTTGTTGCTTCTTCAGAATCTGTTTTCTTTTTTACACTGCGTCAGCTTGCGTTGTGGAAGTCTCAGCAAGGTGCCCACGCCTCTGATTAGTTGCGTGCGGTTCCTATCTCTGGGTTGGGTCAGACGATGAACAGGAGGACTTAGCGTAGTGTGTTGGGTATCGACGGGGTGTTCCGTTATTCACGGTATCTAGGCCTTGTCCTGCTTGCTCTCGGGTTTTTGCTTGTGATGTGTATGGGGACCACGCTGTTTCTTGTACTGGTACTGTGGGGGTTAAGCATCGGCATAACCTTGTTCGTGACACCTTATTCGACATATGATATAGGTCTGGTATTTCTACGGGCAAGGAGGTTGATATCGGTTTGGTTGACGCACATGGCGGGTCTCTTCGTCCTGCGGATTGGCTACTTTATTCCTGGGACAGAGGCGTGATGTGTGTGTTGATTTGACAGGGTCTTCCCCCTTGACTCCGAGTGAAATGTCCGATTTTGTGCCGGGACGGGTTGTCGCTGATGCGGCTCAGCGCAAATGTGCTAAGTATGGAGATTTATGCGCGATTGCTGGCTATGGTTTCCTACCCTTCTCTTTCTCTTCGCTTGGAGAGTTGGGCTCGGATGCTGTTGACTTGCTCAAGCGGATCCAGAAATTCTCGGTATCTCAGGATGCTGGACTCGGGTGGCCGCTTATATCTTTACTAGGCTTATTTTTTCTATAGCTAAGGGGGTGGGGGCCCAGATTGTCTCTCGGTTCCCCACCAACTTCTTGTAAAATTTACATTTTATTTTAATGAAAGCTGCGCGCATCTTCATAATAAAAAAATTAAAAAAAAAAAAAAATAATAATAATAATAATAATAATTAAATATTAATAAAATTTAATCGCTAAATTCGCTGGTTTTACATTCACTCCTCTTTTTAAAAAGTATCGTCCTCAAAACTTAAGCCAAAAGAACGATACGTTAGTCAACTAAACTAAGGTACTTGCCACGCATTGAAACTTATGTCTCCCATGTCTCTTCTTCCACCACTCCACACTTTCATAACACCTTAAATAGTGGAGCCACCTTTCTTCTCAAATTCATATCCTTCTTATCTAAAGTCCGGATCGGTCTCTCTTCGAAAGTCAAACTAGGCTCAAGCTCGGGAACTTCATTTTTCAACATATGACTCGGGTTGCTAATTTATTTCCTTAGTTGAGACACATGGAAAACATCATGAACCTTGCCTAAATTCGGTGGAAAATCCAATTAGTAAGCCACAACACCAATTTGTTTCACAATTTGAAATGGTCCAATGTACTTTGGACTCAACTTTAATTTCACTCCAAACCTCTTCACACCCTTCATAGGGGATAACATCAAGTAAATTTTGTCACCATCTTCAAACTTTAAGGGTCTTCTTCGGGTATCGGCATAGAACTTTTGGCGATCTTGAGCGGCTTTCATCGTCTCACGGATGATTTCACATGGCCAATCGTCTCTACAAGATTTTCGAGTCCCAAGTCAAGAACATCACTCAATTTGTCCCAACAAATAGGGCTACGACATTTCCTTCCATAAAGAGATTCATAAGGCGTCATCTTGATAGATAAATGATAACTATTTTTGTAGGAGAATTTTACCTAGGGTAGGCTTTTCTCCCAACTAGCTTGAAAGTCAAGCGCAGAAGCTCGCAACAAGTCTTCAGGGGTTTGAATGGTCCTCTCGGTTTGACCATCGGCAGCATCATAAAAAGCGGTACTCATCAACAATTTGCTACCAAGGCTTCTTACAATGCCTTCCAAAATCTTGAACAAACTAGGATCACTGTCGGAAATGATCTCCTTGGGAACACCATGGTAACAAACAATCTCATCAACATAAGCACTAGCAAGTCGATCCGAGTTCCAAGTCTCCTTAATATGAACAAACCTAGCACACTTGGTCAACCTATCCACAATTACCCAAACGACATGTTTTTCACAACCGGTTCTAGGCAACGCCATCAAAAAGTCCATGGAGATGGACTCCTATTTCTATAAAGGAACATCCAAAGGTTTTAGCAAACCACTGGGTGTTTTGTGCTCAATCTTCACTTATTGACATGTGAGACACCTTCCCATATAAGTCAAAAAATCACCTGTCAAATTCGGGCACCAAAATTGTAGCTTCAACATGTGAGACATCTTCCTAAGGTCAAGAGCATTTGGAACAAACAATTGGCCACGAAAGCAAAGAGTTCCATTGTCATCAATATTGAAATCCGTGGCTTTTCCTTCAATTAGTTTTGCTTGAATGGACTTGTTGATTCTCTCGGATCTCACGATGATGGACGGACTCGACAATCATAGCCAACCCATTCAACACAAGCTCTAATTTCAATATTCGAAACTCGGCTTAAAGATTATCGGGCAACACACGGATGACACTTAAGGAATAAATCGTCTTCCTACTAAGTGCGTCTATAACCACATTAGCCTTCCCTTCATGGTAGAGCAACTCAAAATCATAGTCATTCACCAACTCTAACCAACGTCTTTGCGTCATATTCAACTCCATACAGGTGAATATAAATACTTAAAAGTTTTGTGATCAGTGTAGATGCGACAATTAACTCAATTAAGATAATGTCTCCAAACCTCTAAGGAATGAACAACGGCGTAAAGCTCAAGGTCATGAATAGGATACTTATGCTCATGATACTCAATTGTCGCGACGTATATGCAACAAGCTTCCTATTTTTAATAAGAACACATCCTATACCCATCTTAGAGGCATCACAAAACACGTCAAATTCAACATTGTCTTTGGGTAAGGTAAACACGGGAGCGATAGTTTTCTTCAACTCTTGGAAAGCGGCTACAAAAGCTTCATTCCACACAAACTTGGTCTCTTTCTTCAAAAGATGAGTCATCAGTCTAGCTAGCTTGGAAAGTCTTTAACAAAGGGGTGGTAATAACCGGCTAAACCATGGAAACTTCGAATCTCAACAACATTGGTATGACTCTTCCACTCAACTACGACTTCAATATTTAAAGGATCCCCCATGACACCTTCTTTATAAATAACACGCCCATGAAACGATACCTTAGCTAACCAAAGTTCATATTTAGAAAACTTAGCAAACCACTTTTGTCGTCGAAGAATCTCCAAAATGGTACGAAGATGTTTAGCATGCTCTTCCTCGGACTTGAAAAAAAATTAGGATGTTATCAATAAACACCACCACACACTTATTGAGGAACTCACTAAATGTGCGGTTCATTAGATTCATGAAGATAACTAAAGCATTTTTCAAACCAAATGGCATCACTTTGAACTGAAAGTAACCATATCTTGTACTAAAGGCGATCTTAGGAATTTCGGACTCACGAACGGGAATTTGGTGATAACCGGATCTCAAGTAAATCTTGGAAAATGTAGAAGGACCTTTGAGTTGATCAAACAAGTCTTCAAGTCTGGGAAATCAGTACTTGTTTTGTTTATTGTAACTCGGTTAAGCTCTCGGTAATTAATACAAAGCCTCATAAAATCATCTTTCTTATTCACAAAAAGCACGGGAGCACCCCAAGGAGAGGCACTTAGACGAATAAAAACTTTCTCAATCATCTCATTAAGTTGCTTTCTCAACTCCTTCAACTCGGTAGGAGCCATACGGCAGGGAGTTTTAGCGATAGGACCGGTTCCGGGAAAAAGGTCAATAGAGACCTCAACATCACGCTCTAGAGGAATTCCGGGAAACTCTTCGGGATATAGATCGGCAAAGTCACAAACAACATGCACTCCTTCAAGCTTAGGCAATGAAGTAGGGGAGAAAGTCGCCACACACAAGTAGGCTTGGTAACCTTTTCTCACTATACTTACCAACTTCAAAGCGAAAATCAATGTCACACCCACTTGGGGACAGGTTCCCTTATAGCTTCTACGGACACCTAATGGACTCTTAAGAAATATCTTTTGATCTCGACACTCAAATCTAGCATGATATCTAGCTATCAAATCCATACCCAAAATTACATTAAATTTCACAAGCGGAAAATGAAGAAGGTTGGTGGGAAAGATTGTCTCCGCGATGAAAATAGGGACATCGGGTATAGAAGAGAACATGAAATGATTTCTCCCGATGGCAAGGATATAGGGGCATCCTCATTTGTAGTAGACTCAACGTTAAGCTTTTATAGAAAAATAGATGAAACAAAATACATGGATGCGCATGTATCAAATAAGGCAATGTTGATCAAGAATGGAAAACATATCGGTAATGATCTCGAGATAAGCGGCAGCTTCGGCTCGGCTCAAGACTTAGATGGAACCCTAAGGCGTGGCATTGGTAGGGATCTTCCTATCCAAGGAATCGTTGAAGCGATGGTGGGGCTTCTTCCAAAAGAAGCAAATAAAAGGCCTATTGTAGCATCCAACTCCGGAGTGAAGGGGCTTCTAGCATTCACTACACAAACGCTCATAAGCTTGATCATTGGTTTCAGCATTAGCTTGAGGGGGAGATTGTCCTCTTGGAATGGACCTCCTCTTGTTAGCATAAGATGTAGAATAAAAGGGAATAAATGGCCTCTAGTCATGAAAGGTAGTGTGAGGAACAAATGAAGGGGTCTCGCTCCAAATAGCATCATCATAGAGATCCACAAATGTCACAGAGCTTCTCCTAACCATGCTCTCCAATATGGCACTAAGCTTTTTCCTATTGAAGAACACTCACTCTCCATCATCCTTCACAAGTTTAGGAACAAACTGAGCAAGCTTGTTGAACATGGCAGTGAAGTCTTGAACGGACATATATCCTTGTTTGAGCTACATAAATTCCTTCAAACGTTTTGGCTTGAACTCCTTATGATAAAAACGATCTTCCACAAGGGTCTTGAAGCGGTTTCACCCAAAATTAGCCTCTTTAGTACCCACGAGGCTTGTGATAGACCACCAATGGACAACTTCCTTCACAAAAAAGGGAGCGGAGATCCTAACCTTATCACCTTCTTGGACTTGAAAGAGCTAAACCTACTTTTTAATCTCACGAAACCATTCCAAAATCTCGGTTGGATCTACTTATCCACCATAGGTCTTAGCCTTGCTTCTTGCAATTTGGGTTGCAATCCAAGCATAACTCCCAAGGTGATTATCTTCACGAGGAGCGGGAACGACTTAGCATTTTGTTGTTGATTATGGACGACTTGGGTTAGGGATACCATGATAGCCTTGTCAACTAGACGTGGTCTCACCATCTTCTCAAAACAAAATACAAACAAGGTTAGTAGTTAACAAATACAACAAGACTACCAACTTCGGTCCTAAATTTGTACCTTTCTCTCATTCATTATTTTAGGTCAAGTTAAATTTCAGGTAGGGGTTTCATGTGGGTGCTTCGGGAGCGTTATAGCCCTAATACTAGTTGTGACAACCCCGGGTAAGCGGAAAATAAACATGCACAAATGATGCGGAAAATAGAACTTTTAACACAAAATACGCGGAGTATCAAATTTAAGAGTACGAATAAAAGTCAAAGTACTACTGTGACATCCTGCGATTTTGCAAATAAAGTAAACATATAGATTTGGAGCGGAAATACAAGATTTTAAAAACTTTAAAAGCAAAACCGCGAATGTCACTATAATAAAACCAAAACTTACTTTAATAAACCATTTATACAAATTGTAACATAAATAAATACAAGGGATCCCAATCCCTTGATGAATACACAAATGAGATAATAAAACTAATATAAACTAAAATACTAAGGGTGAATCGTTGTATGTACAACGCTCCCTAGCTCAGTCGTCAATACCCCATGCAACACCAACCAGTAACATGTTCATTCATGAAACATGAATGCCACAGTCAGTGGGAAGTAACTCGAGGTTCTCCAAGCCATATCACAATGAAACATACATAACTAGAGCATATAAGCATGGAATATCATCATCATATGCACTCATCATGCATAAACAATGTCATTACGTTATATAAAAAATGTAGTCAACAAGTATACAAACACTATATAAACAATGTAGTCATCACGGAGTATGCACCATTCTTATCAAGTAACCAAGACTGTGGGAAAACATACCTTGAAAACGATATAGATACAACCGGCTTGCATCTCACCATTAGTAACCATATAGCCGAAGAGGTAGGAGACATGACTCACAAGGACTACAAGGCATTTAAGCATCCAATCCACATTCAAACAATCATCATCCAATGTAAACATACTCTCACGGTAAATGAAAGGCACTAGCATCTGTACTTTCCAAGACAGGTCAATGTAAGTCCACTGGGTAAGATGTTTCCTTGAACTGTATGCCATAAGACATTTCGCATACTCATGACCAAGACAAACAAGTCCACGGGAAAAGACGTTTCCCTTAACCGTATGCGATAACAAATCTCGCATACTAATGACTCTAATCCTCCCGGTAGGACTTCGATAATAGTATGTTCCTAGTCCAAACCTGGCCAGACTCTTGGGATAAGACGTTTCTGAATTGACTTGTGGTAAAACTTGCCACATTGAAGACTCGATCGATAGAACGGAAGTCGAGTACCCTAAATCCGGCAGAGCGGCAGCGAAAGAGGTGGATTGAGTAAGGTTATACCAAATCCGGTAAAAAGGCAACGGAAAGGTTGTCATATAAACGTGAAGAAAGTACGCTACATGCAAAGACAACACCTTGCAAGGATACAGCATTTGATGGTCAAGTCGATCAACGCATTACGTTCCCCTCCCAACAACGTTGTAATATCCCCATTAACATACAATGGATGTACCTCTATCGCTTCGACTTAAATTCTAACGGGAGTTCAATATCATCCAACAACCAAGACTCAACCAACTACTCAAGGCATACATGACTCAATTGAGCTAAACATCCAAAACCGTCACTAAACATGTGAATAAGGCATAAAATAAATGTAGCAATGATAAACAAGAGTCAATACGTGATACATAAGCATTAGACCATGTTTAAGAAGCATAGGTAACAAGAAACATAAAGCCCATCCAAACCAACATGTTTGGAACCATCTAAAGCAAGGGTATGACCAATATGCATAAATAATCATCCATGAACTGTCATTGAACATGTGAATGGGGTCTAAGAAATTTATTCCAATGATAAAAGATTGTTAAAAAATCCCCCACAAGCATTAGAACAAAGATATAAAGCACAAACAACAAGACAATGCAAGAAAAGAGGTAACAAACTAACTATGGTAAACTCTGGAGGAAAGCACGGTCAAGTTAGGATAATCACGGTGAGAACCGCATGTTCTAAGTCTCTCTGGAGGTGTTAATCACAGTAAATTTGAGGAAAGCACGGTGAGAAGCGCATTGTTTAGCCTTCTCTAGCAGAGTTGCGCATGGTGCGCACAACTGAACACATTGTGCGACCAGTTTTCGTAAAATGGTCATGCCTCACTCATTTCTTGGTGTTTCTGGGCGTGTCACCTACCTTTAGAACCGTAAGGGTAAGCTAATTCATCGACTTGAAATTACATCAATATAATTTCTATAACTCAAGATATGAGCGTCTAAAGTTGGCCCTTCATGTAGACAAATTCCAAATTTGCTTTTCTCATTCCAATCCAGCTTCCATATATCTTGATTAAACATATTAGTAACCATTCTAGAAACTAAAATGAACATTTAAATATCGAAGAAGGTTTTATAAGTCTCATTTACCCATTAAACACGATCATACAACGGTCGGTTCCAAAAATCGTCAACAACACAAAACGCAACTTTGCCCAAATCGCTCCAACTTCAACGTTGGGCACAATATCATTATAATAACTTGATACATCATCAATGTGCATAATAATAACATATTAACCACTTTATATTAACACATCTCCTTCATACATTCACTCAATGACACAATTAACCACTTTATATGAACTCAAACTTATTGCACTATCAACATAAATCCATCACTAATCATTGTTCCACACAACATATGAGCAACAAATCACTCATTTAAACAATCAAGGAGTATTTAATCCATCATTAATGACATTATAACACATATATATGGTAATAAGGGAAGTGATTATACAAATCACTAATTCCCACAACATTAAGACAAGTGCTTCTTAACTCAACAATTCAACATGTAAGAACATGAATTCATATCATTAGATAACAAAGAACTCATATTTATCAAGATTATTATCCTAAAACACATAAAAATGTGATATCGAGTAGCTTGTCAACATTACCTTCGTAGCACTCCATTTAAGCAACCCTTAAGTAAGTCGGTGATACCAACGGACGTAAGGCATCTAACAATCAAACATAGTTGTCAAATTCCCACTAACATATAACAGAATGCCCCACATCTCTCTCACGTAAAGTCTACAGAGAATAAGGGTACAAACGGGAAATGAGAGTTTCACATCATCATACAAACAAGATTCAACCGACTATATAAATTAAACATGACTCAAATGAGTGAACATCCAAAACCGTACCTAAACATGTGAATAAGACATGTGAGATACGCTATAACGCATACATGAAAATTATATTTCATTTCATAAGATTATAACGTAAACAAACCATAAGAACCGTCACATGTAAAATTACATGGGAAAAGAAGGCAAAGGAGAGGATAGGGGGTCCCCGGCCGAGTGGGTGACCGGCGGCCGGCCCACCACCTAGGCGACATAGCACAACCAACAAAACACTAAAAAGCTACGGGTACCTCCCAGATGGCAGGGTGGGCGGCGGCCGGCCCACTGGCTGCACACCAAGGACCATGCTTCAAAATCGATCAAACATCCGGGGCCTCCCAACCGGGTGGGTGATCAGTGGTGTGCCCACTGGATGGGTCAAATTCATACTTCAAAAATGAATAAACCACACAAGAGATTCCCAGGCGGGTGGGTGGCAGGCAGCTTGCCTGCCAGCTGGGACTTACCTTAATATCAAAAACAATAATTACGAATCAAGGACTCCCCAGCTGGCGTGAACACCAACCGTCGGTACCCCGACTAGGACATCCTTTCTTCGACAACTCTCTAAAGCATATTCTAAGGTATTCAAAACTCAAGCAACTTATGATATCAACTCTACTCCATCATCAAACAACATGACAAACATCATGTGGGAAACAAACCATCCAGCATAGACATTAAGGGAGTAATTAAACCAACACTAGTGTCCTTAAGACATGTTTACATAATTAAGAGGGTAGCTTAAGGGACATATTATCAACTCTCAATATTTCAAGGCAAATAAATCACAACTCAAACCTTAAGCATTTGGGAAATTTAAATTCATGACAATAATAAAAAAAGAAAGTCATATTTATCATTAACACTACTCTAAAATACATAAAGAACACATAAATGCGGTATCGAGTAACCCATCAGCATTACCTCTAGCTAGCTACGTTTCAAACTCTTTTTCGATCGAGAAATAAGCCTTATCCCGGGTCTTCTAAGTCTCCACCTACATTTACAATGCAAAAAGATGATAATTGCTAACCTTAAAGAAAGACGGAAGATTTGAATAAGAGAGAAAGTTGACGCCTTTCTTAACTAGATAGATAGAGAATAAAGATATGAGTAGATTTGATGTAAAATCAACTAATTGGGTTGAGAAGTGAGGAAGATATGAGAGTTTGAAGTTTTGAGAAAAATGGAGGTTTAGGATTGATTAGGAAGACGGAGATGTTGCAGAAATGTTTGAGGTGGGAGATGGGGTAAATGAGGTTTGTTATACCTTACGCTCTAGGTGTCGGCATAATCGGAGTGATATTGTTGCGCCTCCGGATTGTGGTGATGGCATCGTTAGCTTCATTATTCATGGTATCCCAAGACCTCCTACTTCGTCTCCCTTGGGTATTTCATGTGATGATGGGGTTGAGCTTGTTCAGTGGTCTATATCTTCCCTTGATCGTTTATTTTCTTTGGGCCTTCGCACCGTGAAATCTATTCCTCCTAATTGTCATCTTGGGTTTGCTAGGGTTTTGAATGGGGTCTTGGATAATGTGGCTGACTCTCCTGGTGACCTCTCCTGCTGGGTTTATTTGCTTGTGTTGCCTCTTTGTCTGCTTAAGACATTTGTTCCTAGGAGTAATCTTGAGTGTAGGACTGCTGTTAGGCGACAGCGTCCAGAGAAAAGTATTACCAGGGCTATTCTTGCTTGGGGTTTCCAGGAAGGGGTTTGCAGCTTTTGAAAGCGTGTTTGGCTGAGGTTCCTCCTTTGTTTCATGTGGAGGAAGATCTGGATTTGCGTGAGCTTAACCTCCGCCAGTGTCGGCGGAATATTTGTGATGGTCATTATACTGCTGCTGTTATGGTCCTTTCTTCCTCTCGCGTCGTCCCCTACTCTGATGCCACTCTTGATGCTTTGCGAGAGAAGCATCATGTCGCCCCTTCTCCTTCTCTACCTCCTTTGCCTATGGATCATCATTCTCTTGTTGCCTCATTGGCTGTGGTTTTTGATATGATTCATGGTTTCCTGCGTGGCACTTCTTGCGGGAGGCAGAGGCTTCGTGCCCTACACCTTATGGTTTGTTTAAGTGGTACTGTTGTGGCTGTCTCTGATGATTTGAGCGCTTCTGTTACTTATGTGGTTAATCTTTTTTTTTTGGAGGGTCGCTGCCCTGTAGGTCTTGGTGAGTACATTGCCAACGCTCCGCTAACGCCGCTTGTAGGGTGTTCGTCCTATCGTTGTTGGCACTGTCTAGAGATGTCTTGTCTCTAAGGTTGGTACTTGTCTGGTTGGTCCTTCTTTGTCTTCTTATTTTGCTGGTCTTTTGTTTGGGGTCGGGGTGTCCGATGGAGGAGAGGCTATCTTGTATGCCTTGAATCGGTCATGAAGGCCTGTGGTGGTGATGTGGGACTGTCTATGTTGCTGGTTAATTTCCAGAATGCTTTCAACCTTGTTGATCGTGTGACTATGCTACAGGAAGTCCGTCGTCGTTGTCCGTTTATTTCCCGTTGGGTGGAGTTTGTTACTCTAGCCCTGCCCGTCTTTATTATGGGGAGCATTGTTTGTGGTCTTGTCAGGGTGTCCAGCAGGGTGCTCCTTTAGGCTCTTTGCTTTTTACTTTGGTTTTGCATCCCTTAGTGTGCAAAATCCGGGACTCCTTTGATCTTACTATGCAGGCATGGTAATTGGATAATGACACCATTGTTGGGGACACTTTGAAGGTAGGGAGAGTTTTTGATTTGATTATGGCAGATGGGCCTCGTTTCGGTGTCCATTTTAATGTGGCTAAGACTGAGGTCTTTTGCCCTATTGAGGATCCTCGGAGTCGGCTTCCCGGTGTTTTCCCCCCTACTGTTGCTCGGCCCTTGCGTGGTGTCTATGTTTTGGGTGGACCTGTCAGTACTTGTCATGTTTTTGGCAGTGAGCTTGTGGCGAGGAGAGTAACTAAGACCATTGAGCTTATGGACTTAGTCGTGAGGATTGAGGACTTGCAATGTGATGCGTGTATTTTATATAGACTTTCTAATCCATTTATGCACGCATTTCTATGTCATTTAGGTGATATTATATCATTATATACCCCCATTTGGCTACTTTGTACTTTCATTACTATTTTGTAGGTACAAGTTGCGTTGTAGCGGAAACCGAGCCAAAACAGTCCACTTTGCATGCATTTAGGAGAATGGAAGGAACGGGACGGAAGCTCTTGCATGGGAAGCGCGAAACCGCTCGCAATGAAGTCCAAAGCCATGTCCAACACTGCATGATAGGCCAGAAGACCTCGATCACTATACCTTTGGTCGATCGAGGATAGTTGAAGTGAAGAGTTGCTCGATCGAGCTGTCTTGTGCTCGGTCGAGTGGTAGCCGCTGAAGAGTTGCTCGATCGAGTAGAATAAGTACTCGATCGACTGATTCTCTTGAATAAAGACCTCGATCGAAGAGTATTTTCCCTCGACCGAGTGGATCCTATCACGGGACTTAAGTCCGTAGCTTAATTAGGGTTTAGAGTCGTGTTATGCATTATATAAGACTCTTATTTTCATCATTAGGTTATCATGGGATGATGACCCATCATCACCACTTAGCATTAAACATTAGTTTCTGAATTTTTTAATCTTTTGTTTACATTCGGGTTTATCGACGTGGATTGTTCTCTACGCCAGATTGCTAAGATTGTAAATTTCTCTTTTCTCTCTTTTATTCTTACGTTTGTTTTAATCTTAACTACTGTTTACTCTTCTTAATTACTGCGTTGTTATTGTTCATGCTTGTTAATTACGATTTTATTATGTCTAATATCATATGTTCAATCGTCTTTATTAGCATCGTTAATAGCATGAGTAGCTAATTCCCTTGTATGTTAGGATGAGGAAAACTGTAGTAGAGGCATGTTAGGATAGATTATTTTAGTTAGTCTTGAATATGAGAATCAGTCTAAGCAATTTAATTGAGGTTAGTCGAATGAGTGCACGCAGCAGACTGGCTAGATAGTTAACCCCGACCTGGATCGAGAGATTGGAAGGGAAAGGCTTGCTTAGAATTGATAGGTGACTCCTAAGAGGACGAGAGTTAATTAGGAAAATCCCTAGGGTGGTTTGAGACCGAGAGGAGAAAACCATTGCCCTTCTCATTGATAGATTGACTGATTTAGTTGACCCGTAGATGTCGATATTGCAGTGGACCGAATCCTAGCATATTCTTCCTTTATCTGATTTTTTTCATATTAATTTCTACCTTTATTTCTCTTCGTTTAATCTTACTTAGTTTAGTTTAAACCAATTCAAAACCCCTAGATTGTTACTGGCAGATTTAGATTTCAGTTAGTTAATTTCCTCCCTGTGGAGATCGAGCCTACTTCCGCTATCTTCTTAGTTAGTAGACTTAGGCTTTTATTTTTGTTGTATAACGACACGCATCATAATGCGAGTTGCTTATGCTTCGAGCTTGTACTGGTATTTCTATGCTCTATGTTTCTCTTCGTACTTGCTCCCCGGAAGTATTTAGGTTTGTCCATCTTCGCTTTGATGCAGCACTTCGTTCTACTTTGAAACGTATTGTCACCTCGTGTGGGCCTGGTTTTGGGGATTGGCAATGGCGCCTTGCCACTTTCCCTTTTTATTTGGGTGGGCTCGGTGTTTATGGTGCATGGGATTTTTTACACTAAGCTTTTCTCACTTCCCATTTGCAGGCTACGCTCCTGCGGCCTTCTGTTATTGTAAATGCTGGTCCTTCTTTTGACGATGACTTGTGGGTGTTTTTGGAGACTACAAGTTCGGATATTTTACGTGATCCTAGTGATATCGCTGCTCCTAAACTTAAGAAGAAATTGGCAGATATATGATGCGAGTCGTTATACACCAAAAATAAAAGCCTAAGTCTACTAACTAAAGAAGATAGCGGAAGTAGGGTCGATCTCCACAGGGAGGAAATTAACTAACTTTAATCTAAGTCTGTCAGTCACAGTCTGGGGGTTTTAATTTGGTTTTAAACTAGACTAAATAAGATTTAAGGGAAGAGAAATAAAGGTAGAGTTTAACACGAAATAAATCAGATAAAGGAAAAATATGCTAGGATTCGGCCTACTGCAATATCGGCATCTACGGGTCAACTAAGTCAGTCAATCTATCAATGAGAAGGGCAATGGTTTTCTCCTCTCGGCCTCAAACCACCCTAGGGATTTTCCTAATTAACTCTCGCCCTCTTAGGAGTCACCTATCAATTCTAAGCAAGTCTTTCCCTCCCAATCTCTCGATCCAGGTCGGGGTTAACTACCTAGCTAGTCTCCTGCGTGCACTCATTTGACTAAACTCAATTATAATGCTTAGATTTATTCTCAAATTCATGATTAACTAATATACTTTATCCTATCATGCCTTTATTACAGTTTTCCTCATCCTAACACATAAGGGAATTAGCTACTCATACTATTAATGATGCTAGCAATAAAGACGATTGAATATATGACATTAGCCATGATATAATCGTAATTAACAAGCATAAAGAACAATAACGCAGCAATTAAGGAAGGTAAAACAGTAATTAAGACTAGAACAAATATTAAGAATAAAAGAGAGAAAAGAGTTTACAATCTTAGCAAATCCGACGTAAAGAACAAATACACGTCGATAATAAACCCGAATGTAAACTTAAAGATTAAGAAAGTTCAGAAACTAATGGTGAATGATAAGTGTCTGCTAAGTAGTCGATAATCTCCTTAATGACGAACTAAGAGTCTTATATAATGAATAACACGATTTCTAACCTAATTAGTCTATGGACTTAAGGCCCGTGACAGATTTCACTCGATCGAGGGAAAATCCCCTTCGATCGAGGCCTTTATATGAGAATATCAGTCGATCGAGGACTTCATCCTCTCGATCGACCAATTCTTCAACAGCTACCCCTCGATCGAGCAGATGACAGATCGATCGAGGTCTTCTCTAGCAACAAATCCTCTCGATCGAGTCTTCTTCATCAGTACTCCCCTCGATCGACCAAAGATATGGTCGAACAAGGTCCTCTGGCCTAGCATATAGTGTTGGTCGTGGCTTTAGACTTGATTGTGAGCGGTTTCACGCTTTCCCATGCAAGAGCTTCTATTCCGTTCCTTCCATTCTTCTAAATGCATGCAAAGTGGACTGTTTTGGCTCGGTTTCCGCTACTACGCAGATTGTACCTACAAAATGGTAATGAAAGTACAAAGTAGCCAAATAGGGGCATATAGTGACATAATATCACCTAAATGACATAGAAATGCGTGCACAAATGGACTAAAAAGTCTATATAAAATAGACGCGTCAAACTTCCCCAAACCAAACCTTTGCTTGTCCTCAAGCAAACTAAATGCAGATGTATGGAACTAAATGAACCTAGGGGAATGGAGTAAGTCTCAGAGCTAGCTACAAGTCATTTCTAAACCGTTTAATGCACTCATTCAATCGCTACAAGGCTTAATACGAAAGTGAACGAATTTATACAATCTTGGAAATAAATTAGACTTTCGACCCTGCAAGACTCAACAAAATTCAGACTCTCATGGGTCAGTCTTCTCTCAACAAGCAAATGGTAAGTAAATACGTATAAGAAAGAGAGAAGAAAATATAGTCACTCACCTAGACTACGACCGACACTACATGCATCGCTAACTAATATGAAAGATGATTCAAGCACCGTACACACGCATAACCACCGTTCAAGGACTATCACGTGGCGAACATTTGCAAAAATATAGATATGTGAGGCTAATTGGTAAGAAGGGGCAAAACAATTAATGGAAATGTGAGGGTAAATAGCCAAGCTAGTTCCTAACAAGACCGTAATAGAACTCGTTCCATTCTTCCAACTATCAAAAACTAAGCTCGATGCCTTACAATATCTAGGCATATACAACACAAATCCCATAAAACACCTCGACAAATAATAATAAGCATAGGAGGTGTAAATAACAAAAACTTCAGCCAATTATTTTTTTTCTCATTATATTTTTTTCATTTTTCATTTTTCATTTTCTTTCTTTTTTTTCTTTTCTTTCTTGGCTGATCGAGGGAAAAACCCCTCGATCGAGTGAAATAAGTTACTCGATCGAGGTAACATACAGCAACATCTGCTCGATCGAGCTAAAAGCTGCTCGATCGAGGTACTATTCAACACTTCTCTTCTTTTTCTCGCAAATACCCACTCCAATCAATAAAAATGAGTCAAAAACTAACACAACAGTAAAATATACCTCGACTACTAAACTAGCTCGGCAAAGGTAGGCTCAGTTTAGAATGTAGTTAAGGCCAACAGGCAGATATGTCTTTATGTGGAGTTAATGGGGTAAAATGAGGAAAGGGAGATGCAAATATTCCCAAAACACGTAATACCGACCACAAACCCAATGCGTGCAGGCAATAAGAAATCAAAGTTCATATACAAGCAAATGACACGAGATGTGGGGAGTAACTACTCTCATTCCTAGATGAACTGGTCATAAATGTCACCAGTTATAGGCTCTAAAACTCAGAATATATAAGTAGTTTGCCAAAATGTTGAGGCAAGTCTAATAGTCAAATTTAAATTCCAAGACAAAATTCAATAGTTCACTACTTCGATTTTACTAAGTAAGTCAAGAATGGTGCAAGGAATAGCATAAAATAGACTTGTAGTGCAATTTCATCACGAACAAGACTCCAATCCGACTCGACTTTATGCAAAAATAAACGTGATATTTTTGATTTTTTCAAAAAAAAAATTTCTAATTAACATGAATTGTAAACGTGAATGCAATACAAATGCAAATGCAGACGCAAAAGGATGCAATAGCTACACATAAAAAACTGCCTACCTTTTGAGCTAGTGGCTAGACTATGGTGTATGGGTGCTATTTTGAGAAGATTTTGTTCCTTAATGACAAAGTGAATTTGGAAGAAGGAAAATGTTCAAGAAGTGATGTTAAAAAAGAAAAAAAAAAAAAAAAAATTGAAAAAAAAATGAAATCGAAAAAAAACAAATCGAAAAAAAAAAGAAAAAAAGAAAAGAAGAAAAGAAAAAAGAAGTTGTGAGTATCTCCTCAAAATGTCAAATCAATAGAAGGAGTTTACCCTTGTGTTTCGTGTGTAATAAGCCAATCAGTTCTTTCTGGCCTCGTTATTTGTCTTGTGGGAATTAATCGGAAGTTTGGATTGAGTATTCATTTATCATTGGTCAGTTTCTAGCTCATTCTAACCTTCACATGACCATAACTATTTGTCCACCTTTCGCCCATTTCCCAAAGCCTCCTTCTTATTTTTCGGCTTCTTTTCTATGTGCATTGTGATCTTTGACTTGTGTTTTGAATTGTTTACCATATTAGACTGCGGACACATTTTCATAAGTCGTAGATAGGTGAGTGTCTCAAAAACATTTACATATAAAGAAATCACCTTTTACATGCAATGAGTGTTCGAGTGTGCCGTGAGAGTCCATTTGTCAAAAGATCATGCAAGAGCCGAAAATTCTATAGTGAAATTGTTTGTGCTACGTCGTTATGTAAATCTCAGCCATGTTTATGTATCATTCTTTCCCACGTTGTTTTTGGGTTATGATTCATTATGTTTCCAAAGCTTTATGTTGAGATTTGTTTCTTGATGGTGTAGTAGCCAATGCTTGCAACCCTTGTCCTGGTATTATTTGTTATGTTTGCTTGAGGACAAGCAAAGGTTTAGCTTGGGGGAGTTTGATAAGTGAATATTTGTATGATTTTAACCCCCATTTTAGCTCGGTTTTGTTTGGCATTTGTGCTTTGTTAAGCCATTTTATGAGCTAATATCGTCTTCTAGGCGAATTCTTGTGTTCTAACCTGTTTTGTAGGGAAAGTGACGTTTCTACGCCCTTTTTCTATATTTCCGAGCATTTGCCTAGAACCCGACGATTTGAAGAAGCAAGCTTGACCATGTCAAAGGCATTTCAAGAAGGTTCACTAATTCAAAAGAGAGAAGAAATAAAGACGATGTCGCAGTTGTCGGAAGATCAATCAATTGAGCGGAAGAATTCATCGCTTTACATCAAACCCTATCAACAAACCCGATTGAAGAGGTCAAGGGGGATTGGAAGTCAAGTCAAAGCAAAGGGAGATGAAACGTTAGTCAAAAGCTTCTAGATGACCACTTACCCGATCGGGTAAGTGTGTACCTGATCGGGTATCTCTGCTGCTTCGAGCAAAATGCCTCAACTTCCTATTTTTGTCCTATATGTTCAATGCTCGACCCCTTCCCCACGAAACCCTAATGCTATATAAAGAGAGCTCCAACCCGTCTTCTCATGATCAATCACACACAACATCTCTTCTGTTCTTACATTTCTCTTTAGTTTAGTCTTTCTAGTTTAGATCATTTTCTTTTTTTGTCTTTAGTTCTTAGTTTAGATCAATAATAATTTCAATCTTTGTAATCTACTTTGTTGGGTTCAAGTGTTGTAATTCAAGGAACGATTATTCTATGCGAGGGATTTCTATTATTGTTATCGCTTTCCTTGTTAATCATCACCTAGGTATTTCTATTTTATCCTTTGTTTAATGTCCGTATTGTTTTCCTATTTTATTGTTATTTTCCTTTCATATTATCTTAGATTCATTTTCATGTTGTTATAATCGTAATTTCATTTCTTAGATTATCAAATACCGTCATTATTATCGCCTTATAAAGAGTCTTAAATTTTTGTCAAAATCAAATAAACATGTCTATCCTAGTTTTTATTATCATCATCATCTTAGATATAAATATTGTCATGAGTGAGTAGTCACCTTTCTAGGGTGTAGGGTAGCCATGTTAGATTGATTAAAAGATGATAATTGGATCAAAGAAATTGTGCTTTTAAAACATTGTGTCTATGCATGTTTGGACTAAAACGATAGTTGAAGATTCCTGATCAAAATCATTGACTAGTATGGAACTCTTTTCCAAGGTAGAGATACGCGAATTGAATAGACAAAGCATGACATGGTGGATTAAGACCTAGTAAATTGCCTAAAAGCCTGCTAGACCATCTGATCTATGATTGTAATGAACACATCATTCTTACGAACTCACAATGAATTATTTGCGTGTCCTAAATCCAATTTCATCGATATGTCAATCTACATGTGTGAACCTACTTCCCAAGATGCTTCTCATTATTGTTAATTCATCTTTTGCTTTATTGCTTTCATCTTCATTTGCCTTTATTTTGTTTTCATTTATGCCTTTTATTAGTTTAGAAATTAAAAACTCCAAAACCCAGAAACTCGTTAGATAAAACTCAATTGTGAGACGATTCACAATCCATAGGAAACACCATCTCTCTGAGGATCGACCCCTGCTTCCCTAATTACATTAATTTGTTATTAGCCTAGTCTGGGTAAATTATCTTTATATCGGGCTCGTGACAAGCACGATCAGCCTTCTTGCTAGGAGTGAGTGATGAGCTAGAAGGCGGAGCGACCTCAGTAGTGGCGCTGGAACAACGGCCTCAGCAGTGACCGTAACAGCAGTCGGAGTCTCAGTATGCTCCGTGGAGACCGTCTCAGCAGCAGTCTCGGTAGTGGTTACAGCAGTATCGGTCATAGGTGTAGTCACGGTAGTGTCCGTCTCAAAAGTCGTTACAGTAGTAACGACCTCAGTAGCAGAAACAGCAGTAGGGGTCTGAACAGTAGCGGAAATTGCTTCTGTCGTCATCTCAGTGACAACCACGGGAACCACGGACTGACTAGGGACTGAACTTGACTCCATAACTACAAAGAACTCAACAAGAAACAATTAATAACATCTAATTCACTAGATTAATCCTATAATCAAATTCTAACCCTAATTGAATCGAAAAAAAAGGAAGGGATTACGACTTAACTAGTAGAATAGTAAAGAGATACTTACTTGTTGATGATTACCCAAAAAAATAGCAATTAATCGATCAAATTCGAACAAGTCGAATTAACAAACCCTAAATTCACGAAATCTTCAAATAAATCGAAATTAAAGGTGAAAAAGAAAGGGCTTTTCGATCAATTGTAATAGTAAAGTACTAGGGTATATGTAATTGGTAATTAATTTGGGTATTAACACGAATTGCAGGTAAGATTATGCAGAAAAATCGAAAGATGAAGAACAAAGGTGCAACAGGAGTACATGATCAAGGCAAGACACAAGCTCAAGGCAGACAGAACACCATCATTCAAGACAACAACAATGTAGCCAACACCATGACTAGCTTAGACAATGCCCTATTCAGCCCAAGTAACCATCATTCCATGCCAGCAAAAACAGCACCCCACCAGCCAGAACAATGCCTAGCCATCCACTTCCCAAGTCTTAGCCAAGACAACACCCAACCAACAACAAAACAAACCCAACACAACAGCAACAATCCTCAGCCACAACCAGTCAGCCACAGTCCTTCTAAACAGGGTCCATGGGGGTCTTTCACACTCAAACAAACCTAACCAATGGTCAATCTTGGTCCAAGGGAGGGTCCTCTACAACTTTGTCCAGGGATTCTTTTCCAAGAAATACACACAACAAAAGTTAGCTTAGGGACAAACTCAAACTGTCCAGAATTCAGCCTTTTTGCAGTAGTTCAAATGTCACTATCAGACTTTCCTATTTTGAACAAACCAGCTCGCGGGTCTTTCAGCAGAACCTTTGGCACTCATTCCACTCCAGTCTGGCTTAATAACCAAGCCTGAAAGTCCACTCCTTCACCAGATCAACCTAAACAAACCAATTAAGTCAGATTGTCTCATTAGAACTGCTTTTCTACTTTATTGCTTTAGTTCTGAACAATGTCGCTGTTATTTCTGTTTCTTTTGTAAGCCAATTGTGGCCCTAAATGTAATTAACGACTAAGATGTAATCTCATTGCCTATATAAGGCTTATTCCTAATGAATGAAAGACAAATTTGAAGTAAACACAAAACTGAAACCCTGTTTCTGTTCAAACTCTTAACTGTGTGCTTGGGAATTGTCCCTTGCTTAGTGCTAGGACTTGAGGGCTTAATCTTTTGTTGTGTGCTGAGATTAGGTTCTCACCCTTAGTCCATTGGCTTTGTGCTTTGGCTAAGTACTATCTGCCCTCAGTTCTCTAGCATTATAAGTCTTAGAATAGAAACAGTTTAGTTGTGAGTCCTTAAGCTTTTACATGTTATTAAGTTGTGTTTTCTGAATAATTACATTGCAATTGGTTATCAAAGCTTAAGGTTGTGAGTCCATTTTCCTAAACTACATTCAAAAACACAAAAAATAACCATGAGTGAAGAGAGAATTACAGGTCTTGAAACCACAGTTCAGGGTCTTGTAAGAACTGTGATGAAGGTCACCAGATCTGTCAATGAACTCCTTGAGGGCCAACAGAACAATGACATAAGGGGAGGCAGAGGTCGAGGAAGAGGAGCACCATTCCCACAAGGTGGAGGAAGGAGGAGACAACCTGTAGAACAATTTGAAATGTCAGACTCAGATGGCTCAGATCAAAGTCTTCTCAGACACCAGGACAAAGACATAAAGGTAGAAATCCCTGACTTTCTAGGTAGCATGAACCCTGATGATTTCCTAGATTGGTTAAGGTCTGCAGAAAGAGTCTTTGAGTTTAAAGGATACACTGATAGAAAAGCTTTTAAGGTTGCTATCATGAAACTGAAAGGATATGCCTCACTGTGGTATGAAAACATGAAGACCTTGAGGGTTAGGGAAGGGAAAGAACATGTTAAGTCATGGCTCAAACTGAAAAAGAAAATGAGGGCTAAGTTTGTATCTAGAGACTACACTCAGGACATGTTCATTAAGCTCACTCACCTGAAACATGACCAAAGACCTGTAGAATCTTATCTAAGGGACTTTGAATAACTCACACTGCAATGTGAGGTTGTTGAGAAACCTGAGCAAAAGATAGCAAGGTTCTTAGAAGGTTTGGATGAGAGGATATCTAGTAAAGTCAGGGTGCAGAATATATACTCCTTTGAGGAAGCTGTCAATTTGTCTCTAAGGGTAGAAAAGTTGGGGAAGGGAAAATCCAGTGCCTCTAAGACACCAGCTAGAACCCCCACCTTCAAACCCTTTGTAGGAGTCAAGATAGGAGAACCTGTGATCCATGCTAAGACTCTTGTCAACCCTGATAAAGGCAAGACTGTTGATGCAAGCCAAAGAAAAACTACCCCTCTCAAAAAGTGTTTTCAATGTCAAGGTTATGGGCATTTTGCTAGAGAATGTCCATCTAAAAGAGCTCTTAGCACCCTAGAAGTAATTCATTGGGGAGAGGATGAGGTGTTGGTCTGTGATGATGAAATGGAAGAGCCTGAGGTAGAGGCTAGTGAGGAGTTGATAGAGCCTGATGCTGGTTTAAGTCTGGTAACATGGAGGGTAATGCATGCTCAACCTCAGCCCTTAAAAGAGGACCAGAGACACCAGATTTTTAGGACCAGATGTACTATCAAGGGTAGGGTTTGTAATCTCATTATTGATGGTGGAAGCTGCACTAATGTGGCCTCCAAAACCCTGATAGACAAACTAGCTCTACCCACCAAGGACCACCCCCTACCTTACAAACTCAGGTGGTTGAACAAAGGTAATGAGATTAAGGTGGATAAGCAGTGTGTTGTAGCTTTCTCAATTGGTAAGGGATATGTGGATGAAAGTCTGTGTGATGTTCTGCCTATGGATGCTTGTCACCTCTTGCTTGGGAGACCATGGGAGTTTGATAGGGATGTCATCCACCATGGGAGGGACAACACCTACACTTTTAAGTTTGGGAAGAAGAAAATCACCCTGGCACCTTTACCCCCTGCTTTAAAGATCAACCCACCCCCCATGAGTGAGGCTTCCATGGAAGTCATGTTGATAAGTGAGTCAGAAATAGTGCAAGAACTGAGTGAGTTACAACCTTTGTATTGTAACACCCGGAAATGTACCCTATTTTTCTAGTGAAAATATTTTACGGATACCTTTCAGCAAATTTAAGTTTTAATTTAGAATTTTATGTTCCGAGTCGAATTTAGAATTTTCGAGTTCGTATTTGGAATTTCCGCGAGATTCCATGAGAATCCCGTCTTAAGGCGACTTTGACTTTTGTTGACTTTTTCCCATAAATATCTCATACTCTCCTAACCTAATTCATTCTCACAATTCAACTCTTTCTTCTTTACTAGAAAACCCCATCAAAACATTGCCTCCATTTTTGATGCGTCTTATAATCGTCATAACTCTTTCGTTTCTCGCTCAAATTCACGTAAGTTCGTCTTATTCTTCCCCTCTTATCTTCCTCTCTCCGTATTGGTAATAAAATTACCGTCTTTCTCGCTTTTCAATTTATCCGTCTTTCTCAAAGGTGAATTATATTCATCTTTTGTCGTCTTTGTTTAGGT
>JAIUZE010004267.1:0-60733 GCA_022085475.1 Heliosperma pusillum
TAACCACAAACATTTTGAAGTCATTAGGTATACATGCACCAAAAAATTTCGTCCAAATCATATTTTAACCCAAAATTTTGATTTATTAGTTATCTTATAACTTTAATAAAAATTGTCCAAAATGAACATGCATGCTACAAGCTAGCTCTGATACCACATGAAAGTCCATAGACCTTAATTAGACTCCTCTAATTATTTACTAAATTACTTGTTAATTTAATATTTAATGATCTATGTAACATGCATGCAAATATAAAGACATTTATATAAAAAAAGAAATTTCCTCACATTGATATGGAAATTATATGGGCACAACAAGAACTCCTTCTTGTTGTTCTTGAGCTATAAATATGGATGAACACATGAAATCTCCAAACTAGAAGACCTCCTTCAAGTTGCACCAAGATGACACCAAATAATCTACCCTTATTATTAACTAGATAATAACATAGATGATATACTACTAATATTAGACTATATTACTACAATAGTAATACTTAGGAAATATTAGTATATGAGAGTTATTAGTGAGAGGAAGGTTTTTAGAGAGAAGAGTCAAAATTGCACAAAATGAAGTAAGTATAAAATGAACACAAAATGTTCATAATATAGGCCATTTGGCCGGATGTCATAGTCCAAATATGGACTATTATTTTGCTCAATTTGTCACATGCATTAGAGTGGAGTGTTGTAGTATATATGATGATTATTTCTACTTGTTATGTCACTTTCATAAGTAACTAAATAGTAAAAACAAGAACTAAAATCATCACCTTTGAACTACAACATAACCGGCCCATTTTGGCCTAGTTGGATCCATTTTGATTTTTGATATTTGTCTCACAAATACTTATTGATCATATGGTTAATTATCTTGTATAATTAAGTGTTAATTTGATCATATAACAATTATATGACTCAATTAAATAAATAATATGTACTTAACATTTTAAGTAATATTTTACCATTATATCAATATATAATGGGTCCCACAATGCTTAGTTAATTTATTTTACAACTCCTTGTAAATATAATTAACTAATTACCTCTATCTCAAAACCTCAACTAATTTAGTAATTTAACGATTAATTACTAAGTTAAATCTTATTTAATCGTATTAAAATAAGATATAAATTTATTAGTCAATTATCGCATAATTGAAAAATAAGCTTAATCGAATTTGAGTTCTTAACTCAATTTCTAACAATTAACTCTCGTACATATCGAATATATGTAATGTACTAATTAACTGTATCGTATACAAATAATTAGTTACTATTTGGATTTCATCCTTTAGGTGTGACCGAAAGGGATCAGTTGATCACCGCCGTCAAACGACAATAACGTCAAACTCTAGTTAGCCAACCGTTATTGATTTACGTTAATCAACTGACTAATCATATATATAGTCAATAATTATCCCTATTATATTCCATAATAAGATTTATTATGTGGCGCACTATTGTGGAGGACACCTACTCCAACACAAATAACCACCGGAATTTGGAAAAGGGCCCATAAAATCAATTCCCCACACATCAAAGATCTCACAATATAGAAGAGGTTGTTGTGGCATCTCATTTCTCTTTGTCAAATTACCCACCCTTTGACATCGGTCACAAGTCTTTACAAATTTGTGGGCATCTTTGAAAAGGCTTGGCCAAAAGAAACCGCATTCAAGCACTTTTCTAGCGGTTCTTTGTGGCCCAAAATGTCCTCCACAAGCATAGTCATGACAATGGTGTAAGATGGAAGGAATTTCACTCTCGGGCACACATCTCCTCACAAGTTGATCTTGGCAAAACTTCCATAAGTAAGGATCATCCCATGTATAGTACTTGGCATCGGATTTGACTTTGCTCTTTTGATGAGAAGAGAAATGGCTTGGGAGCCGCTTTGTCACCAAATAGTTGACCATGGTAGCATACCATGGCTCCTCCACTTGTATAGCATAAAGTGACTCATGAGGGAGACCTCCTTCAACCTCCTCAAGAGGGCATGATGGTCTTCCTTCATGGTTTAGCCGGCTCAAATGATCCGCCACCACATTCTTCACCCCTTTCTTGTCTTTTATTTCCACATCAAACTCACTTAGAAGAAGAATCCATCTCAACAACCTTGGCTTTGCATCCTTCTTTGCCACAAGGTATCTAATGGCGGCATGATCGGTGTAGATGATCACCTTTGTGCCCAAGAGATAAGATCGGAATTTTTCTAGAGCATAAATCACACCAAGGAATTCCTTCTCCGTCGTGGAATAGTTCTTTTGAGCATCATTCAAGAGGGTAGAAGCATATTGGATCACATGGGGTCCCTTGTCACTCTTTTGACCCAAAACCACTCCCAATGCATAGTCACTTGCATCGGTCATGATTTCAAATGGAAGATCCCATCGTGGTGCTTGAATAATTGGTGCGGTGACCAATCTCTCCTTCAAGTCATTGAATGCTTTCCTACATTTGTCATCAAAAACAAATTCCGCTTCTTTGTGCAAAAGCTTGCATAAAGGGTTAGCAATCTTGGAAAAATCCTTAATAAATCTCCGGTAGAAACCGGCATGTCCTAGAAAAGACCTAATGTCTCGGGTGTTAGAGGGATAAGGTAAAGTTTTTATGATGTCAACCTTAGCCTTATCCACCTCAACCCCCCTTTCCGACACTACATGTCCTAAAACGATGCCACTAGTCACCATGAAATGACATTTTTCGGAGTTTAAAATGAGATGAGACTCTTGGCATCGCTCTAAGACAAGAGCAAGGTGTTTTAGACATGCATCATAGGAGTCCCCATGGACGGTGAAATCATCCATGAATACTTCTATGATCCTTTCTACATAGTCGGAGAAAATACTCAACATGCACCGTTGAAAAGTTCCCGGTGCATTACACAAACCAAAGGGCATACGACGATAAGCAAATGTACCAAATGGGCATGTGAATGTGGTCTTGACTTGGTCCTCGGGTGCGATTGGGATTTGAAAATACCCCGAGTAACCGTCAAGGAAACAATAGAAAGCTTTCCCCGCTAATCTTTCTAACATTTGATCAATAAATGGTAGCGGGAAATGGTCTTTCAATGTTACCACATTCAAGCGGCGGTAGTCAATACACACTCTCCAACCGGTTTGTGGTCGGGTGGAGACCAAGTCTCCTTGTGCATTCTTGACTACCGTCACTCCTCCCTTTTTGGGTACGACTTGAGTTGGGCTAACCCAACGAGAGTCGGAAATAGGGAAAATGATACCCATTTGCAATAGCTTAATTACCTCTTCTTGCACTACCTCCGCCATGGGTGGATTGAGCCTCCTTTGGGGTTGTCGGACCGGTTTGGCATCCACTTCAAGCCGTATCTTGTGCATGCAAGTCACCGGGCTTATCCCTTTTAGGTCCGCTATGCTCCACCCAAATGTTTCCTTATGCTTTTCAAGTAGTGATACCAATTTGCCTTCTTGGTCCTCGGTGAGTGTGCTTGAAATGATAAGTGGTAGGGTGTTCTTGTCCCCTAGAAAGATGTACTTTAAATGGCTTGGGAGGGTCTTCAACTCGACCTTAGGAGGTTGGATAATGGAAGGGAGGGGCTTGTGGAGTGGAATACTCAAAGCAAACAACTCGGATAGGTTCGCCAGTGCAGGACGCAGGCTGCGTCCAGTGACGCAGGCTGCGTCGTACGACGCAGGCTGCGTCGTGTGACGCAGGCTGCGTCGAGCACTGCCTTGCCCTGTTTTCAGCATCTCTATGACGTTGAGCTCCTCATATGTTTCTATGGGCTCTTCCCTCTCCAAGTCTTCAAGACATTCCTGCACATCAAAAGCCAACAACAAGCGCAAACCTTCCTCTTCCATGGGGTTAGTTAAAGCTACCTCGAGTGGGTCTCTATCACAAAGTTTATACATTTGATTCACTAATGGCTCAAAAATATCCAAGAAGAAACAAGATTGATGGTCACTCGGGTGCCTCATGGAGTCATATATATTGTAAGTTAATCTTTTTCCTTCAAACTCCATAGTCAAGCACCCGTTTGAAACATCGATCTTGGTATTTGAAGTTTTCATAAATAGCCTACCAAGAAGGAGAGGGGTGGCACTAGAGCTAGATTCCATATCTAAGATGTAGAAATTCACCGGAAAGACAAGATTATCGACTTCCACTAGTACATCCTCTACCATGCCTTTGGGGTAAACACTAGACCTATCGGCAAGTTGAATGACTACCCCGGTCTTAGACAAAGGTCCTAAACCTAGGGTCTCATAAATAGATAAAGGCATGACGTTTATAGAAGCCCCAAGGTCTAGCATGGCACGTTTAAAACTTTTCCCCCAATAGTGCAAGGAATAGTGAACATGCCCGGGTCTCCACATTTCTTTGGTAAATTTTGTTTGAAAATGGCCGACACATGTTCACTCACCCTAACCTTATGGGTTCCCTTCTTTGGATTTCTCCTAGGTGTGCAAAGTTCTTTCAAAAACTTTGCATACCTAGGGACACTATTCAACAAGTTAAGAAGAGGAATGTTAACCTCACATTTCCGGAAAGTCTCATATAAGTCATTCTCCTTGGCATATTTCCTTGTGCTTATCAAAGCACTAGGAAATGGGACTTCCGGTATGTACTCCTCCACCTCATCATCTTCAATAGTGTCTTTGCCCTTCCTTGAAATGTCTCCCTTGGGGTCCTTGCTTGTGGATCCCCCTTTCTCATTCCTCGATATCTCTTCTTGACCAACCACCAATTATCCTTGGTCTTCAATCTCAATGGTTTCCATCTCAATATTCTTCATCTTTTCCTTTCCTTTGCCAAGGGGGTTTACTTCCAACTCTTTGCCTCCCCTCAATGTCATGGCACTAGCATTTTCCCTTGGTGGGGGAATGGTTTGAGATGGGAATCTTGTGGAGCTTGAGGCTTGGGATTTTGACAAATTTGAGGCCATTTGGGATAGTTGGGTTTCCAAGTTGTTCACCCTAAGGTTGTTAGCCTCCCTATCCTTCCTTGCTTCCTCTCTATCCCTCCTTGCCTCCTCCCTATCCTTCTCTTGATTGGCAAGAAGTGTTTGCAAGATGTCACTCAAGTTCCCTTGAGAAGAAGAATTCCCTTGATTTGGATTTTGGTTTGGTTGTCTTTGGGATTGAGAATTACTTGGAAAATTTGAGTTGTTGGGTCTTGGGTTGTTGAAATTTCTTTGGGGATTTTGGTTGAAATTAGAGTTTCGGTTTTGGGTTGGATTTTGGGCTCTCAAGTGATTGAATTGACCATTTTCAAAACTCTTTGACTTGTCTCCTCCCCACCCCAAAAGATCACGATTTCCCACTTGGTTATACATTCCTCCACCACTTGGGTTTCTAGCATTGTAATTCCCATACCCCATGGCATTGACACTCTCCATGGTGGCTCCTTGCTCAATCATGATGTAACATGTATTTGTAGCATGGTCACCTCCACAATAAGAACATTCAAGTGATTCGGGGTGTTGAGAAAATGAATTACCTTTGTTAACAACCAAGTTGGATACCAAGCTTTTAAGTTCACCCATCTCTTGCATGAGTTTGTGATTTTGAGAGGCATGAGAATCTTCCATGGAAGATACATTTCTAGAGCTTCCTCCCCTTTCATTCTTCCTCCCGTAGCTTCTTGTGTTCATAGCCAACTTCTCAATAATGTTGTTGGCCTCGGCCACATTAAGTGTATCAATACCACCTCCGGTGGCGGCTATAATCATCCGTTGGTCGTTTTGGCATAATCCTTCATTGAAGGCCGTCAATAGATCATCCCCCGACATTCCATGATACGGGCACCTTGCCACGAGGCTTTTGAATCGCTCCCAATAGTCATAGAGAGTTTCCCCCATGTCTTGCTCAATGGTAGTGATGAGCTTCTTTGAGTGGTTATGCCTTGAATCCGGGTAGTATTTCTCAAGAAATTTCTTCTTCAAACCCACCCAAGTATTGACGGAATGGGCCGGAAGACAAAATAACCATTCCTTAGCGGCATCTTGTAGAGAGAATGGAAATGCCCTAAGTTTAAATTGGTCTTCGGTCACTCCTTGAGGGATGGCCCCTTGGCATATCATGTGAAATTCGGCCAAGTGCCTATTGGGATCATTCCCCACCATTCCATGAAATCTTGGCAAATTATGAACAAAGAACCCCTTGAGCTCGAAATTTACATCCCCCATGGGAGGGTATGCGATACACAACGGTTGCTCTTCATAGTTTCTTGCCCGGATTTCACCAATAGTTCTATTATCTTCCATTTCGGGTGGGTAGATGATGTTCAAAGGTGCTGGTCTCCTAGGAGGTGACTCAAACACTTGTTCTTGTGGTTCTTAAAAAATATTGTTCCCAAACTCTTCTTCACTAGGCTCCCTCCCAAAGGGTCTCCTATAGAGGGGGTTCGAAAACAACCAATTGGAAATGCTACTTGAGGACGGGTCAATGTCTTGGTCACCAAATCCTTCTTGTGACCTAGGCATAAACTTTTAAAAACAACTCCACAACACAATTAGTAACTTCAAACCCAAGTAACCTACAAACAATACAAAAATAAATATTTGAAAAACAATCTAAACAAAATATGACACTAACAAGAGTTCAATTTGAATAATTAGCTATATTGCCTTCCCCGGCAACGGCGCCAAATTTGATAGACTATTTTACGGGGTCGTTAAATCCGCAAATTAGCTAAATCAAATAACAATTTATAAAACCAAATCTAGACTCAAACCAACCAAAGTAAAGGGTAGTAAGGGTAAGACAAGGATCGAACCCAAGGGAAGGCGATGAATGCTAAAAATCTAATCTAGACTCTTGCTAAAAACCGATTAAACAAATTAATTAATCTAACCACAAATTAAAACACTAATTGAAACAAAGACTTGAATTACTTACAAACTATGATATTCACAATGGTAAACATGTAGATAACAAATAGGAAGAGAGTTTTTCATGAGAAAAGATTATCAAGCCTAAAAATCACCAACAACAACTAAATACTCAAAGATTCAAATATGGAGAAATAACTTAGTGCAATTATCCCAAGTTCCCCCACAATTAACATAATAAAGACCCTTCTTTCCTTCCTTTCTCTAATTATCTATTACAAACTTCTAAAAACTAGCCACCAATGAATTAAACCATCCATAAATGACTCAATACAACTAAACCCATACTTATTAAAACATAAGCATAAATAAAGATGCAAGCTTTAAGCACAAAACCATAGAAATATGCTAGAATCATGTAATAAAACATTAAACCATGTCCTAAATACACAATAATCCAAATTCCACTCAAAAGATTCCAACTTTTAAACCAAAGTTACAATCTTTCAAGTTGCTTCAACAAATATCAAGACAAATCAACCAAATTCATCAAGACAAAGCAATTTAATCAAACAAACAATTACTAAGATGGTTAGTCTTAACAACAATTCATTCAACAATGAAATTCAAACAAGGAAGATGGAATTAAATAGAGAAGGAAGGATTAAAAAGGTCTTACAATGCTAAAAGGGAAGAACTTGTTCAAATTACACTAAGCAAAAGAAGATTAGCTACCCATAGTCTTCATATTACAACCAATTCTTAAGCAAAAACCCATTACAAGAGCCAAAGTTGAAGAACAAAAAGAGAGAATTCTAAGGAAAATAAAATGTTGTATGTTGAAATGCTTGATGCCCTTCTCTCTCTTCAGATTTCTTCTTATATACCCTTGGTCCGCAAACCTAGGGGCCTTGAAAGGTGGGCTTCCAAAAGACAAGACGAGAAAACGAAGAAAACCCGTGCTGAGAGATGACGCAGGCTGCGTCCTACGACGCAGGCTGCGTCGAGCGCTGCCAACTTTTTCCTTTGCTTTCCTTCTTGACTTTCGTTGACCCCATGGATATTGACCCCGCCTTGACTTCCATTGACCCATTGGGCTTGGTCTTCATGCCTTGGTGATTCATTGCTAGCCCACTTCAAGTTCCGGGTTTTTGGGTCTCGGGTTTTCGGGTTTGACTTTCATTGACTTTCGGGATTTGACTCTCAAAATTGACTTAAAATACTAAATACTAACATTATTACAAAAACTAAAATTAACATAAAACATAGCTAGTGACCCGTAAAAAGTAAAACGAAAGACACTAAAAATTACTACCAGACACGACAATATTTGACGTTGTCACAGGGTTTGCATCTCTTGATAGTATCCTGCACATCACCCAGCATTTTGGGCTAATAGAACTGCTCATGTAATATCTCATAGGTCTTTTGTACTCCAAAGTGCCCTGCAAGCCCATTGCAATGGACCTCCTTGACTAGTAACCCTCTGTAAGGACCTCAAGGTATGCATAGTTTGTTTCCTTGGAAGAGGAACCCATTCTGTGTCAAGTATTTACTTCCTTTCTTGAGCTTTCCTTCTGAATACACCTCCAATTCCTCCTTGAAGTCTGGATCTTCCATGTAGAGTTCCTTCATGAACTTGCTTGAAAGAGCATTGTTCTTTCCTTCTATGTACTTGCTTGAAAAGGAGAAGGATTGCAGAAATTCCACCCACTTGGCATGCCTGGGATTGAGTTTGTGTTGGCCATTAATGAACTTCAAGGCCTCATGGTCTGAATGAAGCACAAAAGGCTTGGGTTTTAGGTAATGTCCCCAATGATTCAGGGCTCTCACTATGGCATAGAACTCCTTGTCATAGGTAGAGTAATTCAACCTAGCTCCACTTAGCTTTTCACTGAAATAGGCTATGTGCCTCTTCTCCTGAACCAGTACTGCTCCAACTCCTAACCCACTTGCATCACACTCCACTTCAAACAGTTTGTTAAAATCAGGCAAGCCTAGTATAGGGGACCTGCACAGCAGATCCTTGATGGTATGGAAGGACTTCTCTGCCTTTTCTCCCCAGGTGAAATCCCCTTTCTTCATACATTCTGTGATGGGAGCCATGATGGAACTGAACCCCTGAACGAACTTTCTGTAGAAGGAAGCCAACCCATGAAAACTCCTGACCTCAGTAACTTTCTTGGGGGTGGGCCATTCTCTGATTGCTTTAACTTTCTCAGGGTCAACAGCTACCCCATCTTTTGAGATAATGAACCCAAGGAAATGAACCTCAGGTTGCATGAAAGTGCATTTCTCCAGCTTACCATAGAGCTTGTTTTCTCTCAGAACCTCACAAAGTAACTTCAGATGTTGCAGGTGTTCCCTCTTGCTTGAACTGTAGATTAGAATGTCATCAAAGTATACCACAATGAATTTCCCCAAGTAAGTCCTCAATACTTCTGTCATTAACCTCATGAAGGTGCTAGGGGCATTGGAGAGCCCAAATGGCATCACTAGCCACTCATATAGCCCATGCTTGGTTTTGAATGCACTCTTCCACTCATCCCCAGCTCTACTTCTTACTTGATGATATCCTTGCCTTAGATCAATCTTGGTGAACACTTGAGCCCCACTGAGTTCATCCAGAATGTCATTAAGCCTAGGTATAGGGAACCTATACTTAATGGTGATGTTGTTGATTGCTCTGTTGTCTATACACATCCTCCAAGTCCCATCCTTCTTAGGCACTAGCAATGCTGGCATAGCACAGGGGCTGAGAGATTCCCTGACATATCCTTTGCTAAGAAACTCTCCCACCTGAGATTGCAGCTCTTGTGTTGCCCTAGGGTCACTTCTATAAGCAGGCTTGTTTGGAAGGACAGCCCCAGGCACCAGATCAATGTGGTGCTCAATTCCCCTCAGTGGGGGTAACCCACTAGGTAGTTCAGCAGGGAAAATGCACTGAAACAAGACCCAAAGGGGCTCATTTCGTGCCAAGAAAAGCTCCCGAACAGCCACCACTCGAGCATGACTCCAGTGACTCTAAAACTAACCTTAATGACACCTAAACCCGGGCTAGGGATAGGACGGTCCCGGAAACCGCTTTGCACAACCAAGTGCAACCAAGACTCAACGAAACAACAACAAATTAAACTCGACAAGAGTAGTTGTTCTTCTCATTTGAGGGGCTGTTTTGGAGGGCTTATTTTGTGGGTTTAATACAATGGGAGATAGATGGATATGACTTAGACTAGATTACATAACATGTCTAAGCCTAGGAGTAGTTTCGCCCAAGAACACGAAGCATGGACTCAACTCCGCTCCAAAGCACGTAGCAAATGGAGGTTCTCTCGCACTAAGCAAAGATGATAAATGCCCAAGCACAAAGCAAAGGACACAAGGGTTTCAAAACCTCTAAAAATTCATTTCATAAACTGAATATTACAAAGGCAAATGGCTCTTTATATAGAGCATTACAAGTTCAACAAATAAAAGCCTAAGATGCAATCTAGCCATTGATTTCTAAGTACTCTAATCTAATGGCTGATTTTCAATAAAGTAAGAGTACAAATACAATAAAAGGACTAATTTCTACTACTTGGTACATGAAATAGCTGTTTTCATGTCTTCTTTCGTGGCCCCATGGCTGCATTTGCAAAAGAATTCAGAAAAGAGGAGACAAGAGGAGACAAGGACAAGCTGTCGCTTTCCTTGTGTTCCTTCCACATGTGAGCTGTCTTTTATCAATTCAAAAGCTCTCCTTTTGCTGCCATATGATGCACACATACTTAGGATCATTTAGGGACCAATGTATATCCTTGGACGTGCCATTTAAACCAAGTAAACTGGATAGGAAGGCCCTTGATGCACACAAATGCAAAACAGACAACTGCACAACATTTTGGATTCTGGCCTGACTTGCAGGTCGAATATCTCATGACTTAGGATGAATTAGAACCCCTAAAATATCACATTTTAAAGCTAGAGATGTTAGCTTTCATTTCAAAAAAGAATCAACCCAAAATGATGAATGCAACTCTAGATATAGAGGTTTGAGTACTAGCAGGGCCCTTGACAACTGTGCAGCAGTATTCCAGACTCCAGAGGCATCTTGCAGATGCTCTCAGTTTCTGCACAGGTAGAACTAGAAGACCCATGAGTATCCAAATTGAAGCTATATGAGTTAGCTTCCTTCTCCATTTGGAATCATGCAAAAACAGGTCCTGTAACTTCAGTTATAAGCATTTGAGTAAGTGCAGGTCAGAAGTGAATGCACAGCAGTTTTCCTGTGCAGCAGCATGAACTTTGAAAAATCATATCTCCCAGCTCAGATGGAATAAAAATTCCCATGATGGCTCAAATGAAAGATAAGAATGTTATCTTTCATATACAAAAAAAGTCAACCAAAACCATCCATCCAATATTGAGTTATTCACGTTTTAGTGCTGACAGGTCATTTCTGAAAAGCTGAGGAGCATCCATGCATGACAGTCTTTGAAGCCCTCGTGTGAACAATCTACTAAATGAATGTTATTGATTCCAACTCCATATGAAAGAGGACTCTTTCAAAAATCCAAAAATATAAAGAACTCAAATTTTCACCATGTAAAACTCATGATATGAGCTATTGAAATTGACCCAATTCTGCAGAGATTTTCAAAACCATTTGAATTTATTTCGCTGCAGAAAACATCCTCATAGGCTTTTATTAAGGTTGTACCTCTTCAGGCAATTGGTTAGAACCTTCCCCTACCTCCTTGGTGAGAAGGACATAGACTAGCCAGAGATCATTTAGCTCTTGCTCCATTTCTGATTCACTCAACAGCAGAACTTCTTTAGCACCTTCAGTTAGGAGTGGAGGGTTTCCTTTCAGGATAGGGGGTAAAGGAGCTAAGATGATTTTCTTCTTCCCAAACCTGAAAGAATAAGTGTTGTCCCTTCCTTGATGGACAACATCCCTATCAAACTCCTAAGGTCTTCCCAACAGAAGGTGACAGGCATCCATGGGCAATACATCACACAAGGCTTCATCAGCATATCCTTTCCCAATAGAAAATGGCACAACACATTGTTTGTCTACCCTAACTTCAGCCCCCTTGTTCAGCCACCTAAGCTTGTAAGGTTGAGGGTGGTCTTTGGTGGGCAATGTTAGTTTGTCTATCAATGTCTTAGAAGCCACATTGGTGCAGCTACCTCCATCCACAATCAGGTTACAAACCCTCCCTTTTATGGTACACCTGGTTCTAAAGATTTGGTGTCTTTGATCCTCCTCTAAGGGTTGGGGTTGTGTGTGCATCACTCTCCAAGTCACCAGACTTAATCCAGCATCAGGCTCTATCAACTCCTCACTAGCCTCTGCTTCAGGCTCTTCCATCTTATCCTCACAGACCAACACCTCATCCTCTCCCCAATGAATTACTTCTAGGGTGCTCAGAGCTCTCTTAGATGGATATTCTCTAGCAAAATGTCCATATCCTTGGCATTGAAAACACTTTTTGAGGGGGGGGTTTTTCTTTGGCCTACATCAACAGCCTTGCCTTTATCTGGGTTGAAAGGGGTCTTAATAGGAACCACAGGTTCTCCTATCTTGACTCCTACAAAGGGTTTGAAGGTAGGGGTTCTAGCAGGTGTCTTAGAAGCACTGGCTTTTCCCTTTCCCAACTTTTCTACCCTTAAAGACAAGTTGACAGCTTCCTCAAAGGAGTATATGTTTTGTAGCCTGACTTTACTAGCTATCCTCTCATCCAAACCTTCTAAGAACCTTGCTATCTTTTGCTCAGATTTCTCAACAACCTCACATTGCAGTGTGAGTTGTTCAAAGTCCCTTAGATAAGACTCTACAGGTCTTTGGTCTTGTTTCAGGTGAGTGAGCTTAATGAACATGTCCTGAGTGTAGTCTCTAGTTACAAACTTAGCCCTCATTTTCCTTTTCAGTTTGAGCCATGACTTAACAGGTTCTTTCCCTTCCCTAACCCTCAATGTTTTCATGTTTTCATACCACAGTGAGGCATATCCTTTTAGTTTCATGATAGCAACCTTAAAAGCCTTTCTATCAGTGTATCCTTTAAACTCAAAGACTCTTTCTACAGACCTTAGCCAATCTAGGAAATCATCAGGGTTCATGCTACCTAGAAAGTCAGGGATTTCTACCTTTATGTCTTTGTCCTGGTGTCTGAGAAGACTTTGATCTGAGCCATCTGAGTCTGACATTTCAAATTGATCTACAGGTTGCCTCCTCCTTCCTCCACCTTGTGGGAAAGGTGCTCCTCTTCCTCGACCTCTGCCTCCCCTTGTATCATTGTTCTGTTGGCCCTCAAGGAGTTCATTGACAGATCTGGAGACTTCCATCACAGTTCTGACAAGACCTTGGACTGTGTTTTCAAGACCTGTGATTCTCTCTTCACTCATGGTTGATTTTGTGTTTTTAATGTAGTTAGGTAAATGAACTCACAAACCAAAGCTCTGTTAACCAATTTGCAATAGAATTATTCAGAAGACAAGCTAAAATAACACAAATTGAACCAAGGATATACACTTAGAAGTTTGCTCTGTTTTTGTTTGAACTGAATGCGGAAAGAAAGAGATAGAACCTTAACCAAAGCACAAAGCCAATGGTTGAGGGTTGAACCTTGATCCCAGCACACAACTAAGGGTCTAAGCTCACTTCCAAGAACAAAGCAATGGAAGTTTTATCAAGCACACAGCCAAGAGATGATAACAGAAACAAAGGTTTCAGTTTTTGTGTTTACTTCAAGTCTGCCTTTCATTCATTAAAAACAAGCCTTATATAGGCAATAGGATTACATCTTGAACGTCCAAACACATCTAAGGTTAGTAATTATCCTCAAAAGAAAACAAAATAACAACTACAAACTGATACAAACTGATACAAACTGAAATAAAGTAAACAACAGAAAAATAGTTCTGAAAGAGACAGGTTTCTTGTTGCCTTGCTGCTGCTTTGTTATATGGTACATAGTGGAATTTTGCTTGGTGTTTTGGTCCTAAACTGGAGTAGTATTAGTCCCCAAAGTCTGAGCAAAAAGCCCTTGAGTCTGCTTGGCCAAAACAAGAAACTTTGATAGTGACAGCTGAACTGCTCCTGAATAGGTGAGAACTGGACTGGTGAACTTGGCTCTTGTTTTAAGAGGTGTTCCTGGCGTTTTCTGAGGAAGGTTCCCTGGACAAAAAGTTAGTAGACCCTCCCTAGAACCAAGCCCCATAGTTGGTTTGAGGTTCCTAAGCTTGGAAGTTACCCTGAGACCCTCCCCAAGGTGCTGCTGCTGACTGAATTCATGAGGTTTTGTTGGCTTGTTTTGTGAGTCTGTCTTGTGTCTTGGCTGCCCCTGGCTCGTGTCATGGCTATCAGTGGCTCGTGTCATGGCTTGTTTGCTTGGGCCTGGACTATACAAAGCATTAAGATAGTTTTTGACATAGGGTGAGGTTGATATTGGATCATGGTTGGACTGATCATAGGTTGGCTGGTCTTGTCTTTGAGCTTGGCATTGAACTCCTGTTGCACTTTGTTTTGAAGGCTCTGTACTTGACTGTGATGTTATTGATAGCCCTTCTATCTATGCACATCCTCCAAGTTCCATCCTTCTTAGGAACCAATAATGCAGGCACAGCACATGGACGTAAGGACTCCCTTACAAACCCTTTACTCATAACCTCTTCAATCTGTTTCTGCAGCTCTTGTGTAGCCTTAGGATCACATCTGTATGCTGGTCTATCAGGTAGTACAGACCCTGGCACAAGGTCTATCTGATGTTCAATTCCTCTCACATGGGGTAAGCCATCAGGAAGTTCCTCTGGGAACACTTCCTTGAATTGATCAATGAGGGGCTTAACTTCTGCAGGAAGTACTTTAGACTCCCCTTCCTGAACCTCCTCTGACAGCAGCATCAACACAGGTTGTTCCTCACTAAACTCTTTGACCATTGCTGATTCAGATAGGAACAAGACTCCACTAAAGTCTTCAGCCATACTGGGACTCCCATAACTCTTATGATTAGGTGGCAAAGGGGCTAATGTCACCTTCCTGCTCCCATGTTTGAAGGAATAGGTTTTGCTCCTTCCTTGGTGTATGAAGCTCTTATCAAACTCCCATGGCCTTCCCAATAATAAGTGACAGGCATCCATTGGAACCACATCACACAGTACTTCATCCTTGAATACATTTCCAATGGAGAATGGAACCATACATTGCTTGTCCACCTTAACCTCTGCGCCCTTACTCAGCCATCTCAACTTATAGGGATGAGGGTGTTCCTGAGTACTTAGCTTCAGCTTGTCAACCATAGTGACAGAGGCCACATTGGTATAGCTACCTCCATCTATGATAAGGTTACAAACCCTCCCTTGTATGGTACATCTACTCCTGAAAATGAGGGACCTTTGATCCTCCTCCAAAGGTATCTGTTGTGAATGCATTATCCTCCATAGAACCAGACTGTGGCCTCTATCAGGGAGTGCTACTATTGCCTCCTGACTAGGCTCTTCCTCCTCACTCACCACTTCTTCAACCTCAGGCTCATCCTTCTCATACTAAACTAGACCTTCTTTTTCCCAAGTCTCAACCTCCATTATAGTTAAAGTCTTCTTAGAAGGGCAATCCTTCCTGAAATGTCCATATCCCTGACATTGGAAACACCTAATTATGTTCTCAGTCAATGAAGTGCTTGGTTTCTGACCCATGATGCCCTTTCCCTTGTCTAAGGTAGGTGGGGGTGCTGTCTTGGGGGTATCAATGGTTTTCACCCCACTATAAGGTCTGGTTTGAAAAGGCCAAACAGGTTTTAGTGTGACAGGCTTAGCCTTTCCTATCTTTTCAACTCTCAGAGACAAGTTAACAACATCATCAAATGACCACAGAGGTTGCATCCTAACCTTGTTAGCAATGCTCTTATCTAGACCCTCTAAGTACCTAGCAATCATTTGCTCAGGTTTCTCATTTATATCACACTACAAAGTGAGCTGTTCAAACTCTCTCAAATAGGATTCACCAGATTTATCTCCTTGTTTCAACTTAGACAACTTAATAAACAGATCCTGGGTGTAATCCTTAGCAACAAATTTATCTAACAATTTCTTTTTCAGTTTAGTCCAAGACTTGATGGGTTCTTTCCCTTCCCTAGCCCTTAACCCTTTCATGGTTTCATACCAAAGAGAAGCATACCCTTTCAGTTTAAGAATGGCTACTTTAAAAGACTTAGGATCATTATATCCTTTATACTCAAAGATTCTTTCTACTTCTCTTAACTATTCTAACAAATCATCAGGATTAAGACTACCAGAAAACTCAGGGATGTCTACCTTAAGATGTGTGTCTGTGTGCCTGTGGATGGAAGCCCTGCTCCTTGATGAGTCATCTGAATCTGGATACTCTTCATCATCAGGTGGCCTTCCTCTGCCTCCTCCTTGGCGTCTTTCACGTCCTCTGCCTTTTCCTCCTATGGCAACATTGCCATCAAGAGCCTCATTTATAGCCCTTGTGAGTTGTGTGACAGTTCTGGCTATGCCTTCCACCATAGTCTCAAAGTTGGTGATTCTCTCTTCACTCATTGGGTTGTTTTTTTGTGTTTTTAAATGTATTTAGGGATAATGAACTCACTAAGACTCTCAACCAAAGCTCTGATAACCAAAATTGCACTGTAAACTACTAAGGCTTGCAGGATTGCTATTTGACTTCAGGAAATTTAAACAAATAGCAAATGATGTCAACAATTAACTAAACTTTGCACAAACCTTCCTTAGGGTCTTTGATAGGACTGATTATGGTCTTGTGAGTTTAGGAGATGATTTACTATTTTTCCTGAAATTGAAAACAAAAACAGACAGAAATGGAGGCTGTTTTAGAGAGAGTGATTGATGTTAAACTGCAACTCAAAGATATGACTTAGAGAACTTCCCCTACAGCATGGCACAAGAGAAAGGACTAAAAGACTAGATTTGAGACAGGTTTAGAGTATTACAGCAATGCACAAACACCCTAGACTTAGACTCAACAGCAAGCAAGCTAGTCACAGCAAAGCACAGACTTAACTTGACTCACAAAGCAAGACACTGATCAGACACCTTGAAGGATTTGAGAGATTTCTCAAGGCTAATTCATTCATAAAACTCTGCCTAAGACATTACATAAGAACCTCCTTATATAGGGAGGCTGATACAATGTGAGCCTTTGGATGTAAAGTCCATCCAAGGGTCAGCTTTGGACTTGAACTACTACAACAGATAGCTAATTAAGGGCCTCACAAAAGGACGAGTTTAAAAACTAGATAGTACAGACACAAAGACACAAAACAGACTGATGCAAAAAGTGATAAAGCAAGTTTTGGAGTTTTCCTGAAATGGAAAACTGTTGTTCTGGTTGTCTTGCTGCTTGCTCTGGGTGTTTTGCTGCTCCTTGGGACTCTTCAACTCTTATTTGAACTTAGATAAACCTGCCTTGGATGAGGACAAGTTGACTTAGACAAAAGGAACCCACAGCTGGACTTGAACTTACCCTGCCATGAGGTTCACTGGACCCTGGTTTGGACTGCTTGTAACTTAAGATTTTGCTAGACTTATAAGGGGACTCTCCTAGACAAACTTGTTGATTAATGAGTTGTCTTGATGGTAGGCCATGGTGGGGGTGGCTGGGATGCCCTGGTGTACCTCCTTGGTGCTTGGCTTGCTGACTGGTCTGATGAGCCCTAACAGGCATTGTTCCTGGCTTGTGTGTGAAATGTGGACTGACTTGGACCCTGGCATGACTTGGTGAACCCTGGGATGTCTTCTTCATTGTCTTGGCTTGGTTTGGCTTGAACTTGGCTTGACATGGCCTGATGTTTGGACCTTGTGGTTCGAGCTTCAATCTGAGGGGGTCTTGTGGGCAGGCTTGTCTGGCTTGTGGCTTGATCATCAAGGCCCCTTGGGTGAGCTCCTGCTGCATACATATTTACTCAAAAAGAGTTGAATATGAGACAAAAAAGATGGTTGGAATTGGTGAATGATTATGATTTTGAGTTGTTGTACCATGAAGGGAAGGCTAATGTTGTTGCCGATGCTCTTAGTAGGAAATCTTCTCATTCCTTGAATGCTTTGCGGGTATTACCCATTGATCTTTGTGCCGAGTTTCGAAAGTTGAGGTTGGAATTCGTGGAACGTGGATTTGATTATGTTGGTGCTATGACTTCCGAACCTGTTTTCCTCCGTGAGATCCGCGAAAGCCAAGTTGATGATCTCACCTACAAGTCTATTCAAGCCAAACTTCTAGAAGGAAAAGCTAAAGATTTCAAGTTTGATGATAAAGGTGTTCTTCGATTCCATAGCCGTTTGTTTGTGCCTAATGCTCTTGATTTGAGAAAGCGAGTTCTTGATGAAGCTCACCTTTCCCCTTATTCTATTCACCCCGGAGGTGATAAGATGTATAAATATTAGAAGCTACAGTTTTGGTGGCCGAATCTAAAGGGCGATGTTGTGTCTTATGTTAGAAGATGTCTTACTTGCCAACAAGTGAAGATTGAACACAAGAGGCCCAGTGGATTGCTACAACCTTTGGATATTCCACTATGGAAGCGGGAATCTATTTCCATGGATTTTGTCATGGCTTTGCCAAGGACCGTTGGAAGTAAAGATACCGTTTGGGTTGTTGTTGATCGTTTGACCAAGTGTGCTAGATTTATTCCGATCAAAGAGACTTGGAGTTTAGATCGTTTAGCCAAAGCCTATGTTGATGAGATTGTTAGATACCATGGTGTTCCCAAGGAGATTATATCCGACCGAGATCCGAGGTTTTGTTCGAGATTTTAGAAGGCTTAACAAGAAGCCATGGGTAGTAAATTGTTGATTAGTACCGCATTTCATGCCGCTACCGATAGTCAGACCGAGAGGACTATTCAGACTTTAGAAGACTTGCTTAGGGCTTGTGCACTTGACTTCCAATCTAGTTGGGAAAGGAGTCTACCGTTAGTGGAGTTTTCTTACAACAATAGTTATCATGCCTCGATCAAGATGGCTCCTTATGAAGCTCTTTATGGAAGGAAATGCCGAAGTCCTATATGTTGGAATCAATTGAGTGATGTTCGTGACTTAGGCCCCGATGTTCTTGTTGAGACCATTGATCATGTGAAGGTCATTCGCGATAGAATGAAAGCCGCTCAAGACCGGCAAAAGTCTTATGTCGATATCCGAAGAAGACCGTTAGAATTTGAAGTTGGGGATAAAGTGTTCTTGAAAGTATCTCCAATGAAGGGTGTTAAACGGTTTGGTGTGAAGGGTAATTGAGCCCGAAATACATTGGACCCTTTGATATTGTGAAAAGGATTGGTGTCGTTGCTTACAAGTTAGACTTACCCCTGAATTTGGCTAAGGTTCATAATGTATTCCATGTTTCTCAATTGAGGAAGTATGTTAGTGAACCAAGCCATGTCTTTCAAACAGAAATGCCCGAGCTTGAACCGAATTTGTCCTTTGAATAGAAGTCGATCCGCATCCTAGATCGCAAGGATAAGCAGTTGAGAAGTAAAGTGGTTCCTTTAGTGAAAATCTTGTGGAGATGTGCCAATGTCGAAGAAGAGACTTGGGAAACGGAAGCCTCTATGCGTAGTAAATATCCAAGCTTATTCGATTAAGGTATCCTTCTTTCGCTCAAGTTTCGAGGGCGAAACTTTTTAAAAGGTGGGGTGATTGTAACACCCGCAAATGTACCCTATTTTTATATAGTAAAAATATTTTACGGATGCTTTTCAGCGAAATTTAGTTTTAGTTTAGAATTAAATTTCTCGTGTCTAATTTAGAATTTCCGAGTTCATTTTTGGACTTTACGCGAGATTCCGAGTAAGTTATGTCTTAAGACGTTTTTGGGCTTTTTCTCATGTTTTCCACTTACTCCTTCATATACTCCCTCATAACCTAACTCCCTCACTTTCAATCTTCTTCTTCCTCACCAAGTAATCCCCAAAACCTAGCCTCCATATTCTTCCAAGCTTAGAATCGTCACTACTCATTCATTTCTCGCTCAAATTCACCTAGGTTCGTCTTATTCTTTCCCTCTCATCGTCCTCTATCCGTATTGGTAATAATATTACTGTCTTTCTCGCTTTTCAATTTATCCGTCTTTCTCAAAGGTGAATTATATTCATCTTTTATTATCTAATTGTAGGTGGTGACCTCCAAGACCCCGACAAAGACTACTTCTTGATAGAAGAGGACATTGACGCCGATTGAAGACGCAAAAAGGTAATGGTGAAGGGTTACTCGATATCATTTACGTTTTTTATGTGTTTTCTATGTTAGAAATCGTATTTAGAATATGATTAGTAATCTTAAGAATTGTGTTGTTGATGATGGTTGTTGTTAATTGATAATTGATATGAGAATTAATGATTTGTGATGATAGATGATGTTGTGTTATGCCTTAGTGAAATTGTGAAATTCGTGTATTCGTGCCTGAGACCAGGACGCTGGCAGCGTTTCTTTCTGCCAATTTTCTCAAAGTTGAACTTTTGAATTGTTGTTTCCGCCTTGACTTTCCTTGTCCCTTTGGACTTAGTATTCTTGCATGGATGATTTGTTAGTAGACCACTCCAATTGACGGGTTTGGATCTCGGGTCTCGGGTTTGACTTTGACTTTTGTGGACTTCCGAGTTTGACTTTATAAGTTGACTTTAAATATTAATGTTTCGAATGTATGATAATCCCTTCGCTTGTATCGCATGTTTTGTGACGGTTTTTGATATGTCCCACTTTGAGTCGGTTTTACAAATGTTACGGTTTGGGCACTAATTTTCTATGTGCTTTGTACTCTCATTCCCTTGGCTACCTCCACGTTTGTAAGGCTGGAATATCGGAACGGGGAGTGTATCCTTACTGCTTAATTGCATGTGTTAGTGGGCATATGATGACGTTGTTGTGGGAAATCGGTATTACCACAATACAATTATTATAGGATTATAACGAAATAGTAATAACTTGATTATACTAGTCATAAACGAAAACAAGAAAAGAGTAGAGATTTAGTAATCAACCTCCGGTCCTAGCAATTGGCGTAAAGAACAGAGATATCAAAGTAGATATCCTCCTAATCGTTGCACCCAAGATTGTATGAGAAATACCCTTTTCTTTTGCTAGAAAGTAAACCTCTTACACGATCTCACTGTTGAGAAGAAGGTTTTTGTGTTTTGTCAAAAGTTACTGTTAACTTTTGTCTGTTGTGATGTGTATGCAGATGGAGGCTACTGTGAGAATGGAAATTAGGTTAGAATTTTCTTTTTCTCCTCTCACAACTTATCTCACGGCTCCTTGGGTTTTTTTTATATGAGGAGATTTGGTCTCCTCAAAATAACTACCCATTGACTAAAAACCGAGTGTATCTGGATACATTCGTTTTTGGTCATTTTAGCTTCGAATATAATGTAATATCTTATAATCGTCGTTTTACATGGACCGACATTATAATACATCATTAATTATAAATATCCGTATATTTATAATTTGCCAATTAATTATAACTGTTTATGTTTAATTAGCTTACATTATATATCCAATTTACGAATTACAGTTAATTCGTCTCAGCTAACTTTATTTAATCGTTATTAAATAATCGTCTCATCATCACATTGACTAACCTTTTAGTCAAATACACTGACTAACCTTTTAGTCATATATTAGGGCATCAATATGATTATTTTCTCAAATAATCACATCTCTCAAACACATCCTATAGGTGTGACTTTTTAGGGACCAGTTGATCACCGCCATTTGTATGACAATAACGTCAAACTTATCTAGCAAGCCAACCGTTATTGATAAACGTTAATCAACTGATTATTATACAAAGTATACCCTGTGAACCTACAGAGGTTTATTTATGTTATTGCACTAACTGGAGGACACTAGCTCCAACAGTTGTTGGGAGGCGAACGCTTTGCGTTGATCGATCCGGCCGTCAAATGTTGTATACTTGCGAGGTGGTGTCATATGCATGTAGCGTACCGCTTGTTATGAGGCTTGTGCTCTTTTCCGCCTCTTTCGTGAATGTCGACCGAATTTGGGGTACTCGTCGTCTATGATTGACCGAGTCTTGGATGCGAAGTGTTATCGCTTGTCGAATCGGAAAATGGTTTATTCTGAGAGTCTGGCCAGGTTTAGACTAGGACCGGGTATTTATATCGTCGTCCTACCAGGAGGAAATTAGTCTACATATACGAAATATTAATCGTGTATGCGTTAAGGGAAATGTTTATCCCGTGGATGCGATTTTAATCATTCTTGCCATGTACACGGTGCTAGTGCGTGTCATTTACCGTGAGAGATGTCGGCAACGTATTGTACATTTGGTTGGATGATTATATGATTGATTATTCATGATCTTTGGATGACTTGGCATGGTTTGTTTGTCGAGTCTCAATCTTATCAAACTTATGCCGCTAACGGTGAGATGCAAGCCCTAGTGAGGGTGTATGGTTGCCTAAGAGTGTCTTCCCCGAGTCTTTCTATCATATGATGGTTACGGATTTGTACTCCATGTACCGATATCTTTACATATTGAATTGCCTATTTATCCTTCTCGTAATTCACATGTATATCTATATATGCATGCTTCTACTTTTGTATTTCCGTTATTGTACGTTTAATGTGATATGGCTGGGAGAACCCGGAGTTACTCCCCACTGATTGTGGCGTTCATGTTTTTCATGGATGCACAGGTTGCTTGATTTAATGGCTTTTTGCTTGTGGTATTTTGGGTTCGGGTGTGAGCTAGCGGGCGTTGGCCTGGATGAATCACCTCTAGACGTTGTTTAGCTAGTTTGCTAATCACTTTGATATTGGATAACATTTTGGGAGACTTCGTCTCTTTGTAGTATATTCTATTTTAGTTTGTAATTATTTGACATTCCTCGTATTTTCTACTTGCATGTAAAAAGTTTTAAAAACATCGTATTTTCCGCTATATAAATCACATGCTTGTTATGTTTTACTTCCGCATTCGCGAGGGTTGTCACAATACTCTACTTGCACTAATAACATATATTGTATCGACTCAAATTGATCATATTAGTATTATGATGATTGGATCATTATAATAAAAGGCTAAGAATTCGATTCTCACTTTGAAGGATCAATTGCTAAGTCAAAATTGAGTTATTGAGCTCCAAGTAGGGAGTCTACCAAACCAATTGGCCACACCACTTATAAAGATTGTAATTGACATGAATATGAGTCCACCTATTTAGCTTATAGAACTAGTCTACCTCGATGCTAAGATTCGATGTCTTTACAAAAAGGTCTTTAGTAAATCATTTAAGGTCATGTTCTGTAACTTCTACCTTTCTCACGAGTATAAGTACAAAATTGTTTGTGGCTCATAAGGCTATCTTCAATGAAAGTAGTTGTATTTTTCTAAAGATAGAGTAAGAGAAAATAAGCCACAACGTAAAACAATTTGTAATTATAATCAACCAATTTTGCTTATCTCAAATGTTTCATAAACATAATGCATTCTTAGTAATACAACAATTAAATTACTAAAAATGAATCTTATTTAATCATATTGCAATAAGATATAATTCTCACTTATAATTTAAACTTTGTTCAATTTAAGGGATTAATTAATCTGTATCGATATACAATTAACTAACTTATTTTGATTAGAGGATTGTCCTTTAGGTGTGACCTCAAGGGATCAACTGATCACCACTGTCATACGACAGTAACGTCAAACTCAATTGAGCCAATTGTTACCGATTTATGTTGACCAGTTGACTATAATATTCATCATCCCTTTGTATTCTTATTATTGAGATTTAATTAAGTGATCGCACTATTGTGGAGGACACTTACTCCAACAATATCATCCTTTGTACCACTATCTCTTTCATCCTTCTTTCGGGCAGTTTTGACTAAGCTTGATCTTTAGGGAAAATGCTTTCCCTTATATTCTCCTTTACTTGGCTATCTTCATAACTCTAGTATCTATTTAATTTCTTGCTTTCGGCCTCATATGTTATCGCGATCCCTTGTTGAGGTTTCCTAGCGTTCCTTATATCGTGATTACTTTCCCTATTCTCTTATGAGTTAGTTGCCTTATTAGCTGGTGTGACGAGTTAGTGAATTGTGTTTTGAGGATATTTGGGCTATGGTACCTACCCGTTTAGTCGATCTAGTTTCGTATTGATTTTGACAATGAGAGTTGAAGTTAAAACTTTAGGTTAAATCTGTTGGTAGTAATGTACTCTCTTGGTGGCTTAAGATTATTGAGCTTGATGATGTAGTGCTTTTTTCGAGAATCGAGTGGATCGTGATTTAGTTCATCGTTGTTAGCATTATAAAAGTTGTCTTAGAGATCTTTTGGGAATTTGGCGTTTTTAAATGTTGAACTCTAAAAAGGACTTTGTCGTGCGATAACTAGAATTGGTGACCATCATTTGAGGAATATTTTTGTAAGAAGAGATCGATGCATTTTGAATTTTAGATGAGTTATGTAACACCCGGAAATGTACCCTATTTTTCTAGTGAAAATATTTTACGGATACTTTTCAGCAAATTTAAGTTTTAATTTAGAATTTTATGTTCCGAGTCGAATTTAGAATTTTCGAGTTCGTATTTGGAATTTCCGCGAGATTCCATGAGAATCCCGTCTTAAGTCGTCTTTGACTTTTCTTGACTTTTAAGTCGTTTTTGACTTTTCTTGACTTTTAAGTCGTCTTTGACTTTTCTTGACTTTTGAGCCGTCTTTGACTTTTGTTGACTTTTTCCTTATAAATATCATACTATCATTTAACCTATTTTTCATTCACAAACACAACCCTTTTACTTCTTCCTTAAGAAACCATCAAACCTTGCCTCCATAATCTTTTCGATCTTATAATCATCGTATCTCATTCGTTTTCCGCTCAAATTCACGTAAGTTCGTCTTATTCTTTCCCTCTTAGCTTCCTCTATCCGTATTAGTAATAAAATTACCGTCTTTCTCGCTTTTTAAATTATCCGTCTTTCTCAAGGTGAAGTATATTCATCTTTTATTACCTAATTGTAGGTGGAGACTACTAGGAAGGCTTAGTAATCGATTAAAGACGCGTAAAGGTAACGGTGAAGGGGTACTCGGTATCATTTACGTGTTTTACATGCTTTATATGCTAGAGTTCGTATTAGACTACGATTAGTAAGTTTAGGAATTATGTTATGGATGATGATTGTTGTTATTTGATGATTTTTGATGATTAATATTGATTGTTGATAGTTGATAGAAGTGAATTATGAAAATTGGAAATGATAGAAATGCTGTTTGTTGTTCTCGGGTGGAATGGTGTTCCTGGCCGAAGGACCGGCTGCCGGTTCAGTAGCCGGCTGGGAATTCACTGCACCGACCCCTTTTCGTAGAATGATCATATCTCCTTCGTTACTTGCTTGTTTTGGGCTTGTGACCATTCGTTGGAACCGTAAGAGGATAAGCTATCACCTCAACTTGGAATTTCTGCATTTGAATATCTAGAACTCTAGTTATGACCGTTTGAAGTGGACCCTTGTTTTAGTTAGTTTCCAAACTTGGTTTTTGTGTGTAGTTGTGCTCCGAGCCGGGGTACCGGCCGCCTCCCTCCACACCGGCCTGGAACACGGCTGTATTTTTCTTATAAAATCTCTAAACCTCGTAATTCATATTAGTTCGCATGATTCGTTTATCGTATAATTTTACGTAGTGACTTATAATATTCATGTTTTGGATATATGATATCTTATTCGCTTGTATCACATGTTTCGTGACGGTTTTCGATATGTCCCCACTTTGAGTCGGGTTTTTACAAATGTTACGGTTTGAGCACTGTTTTGTCTTGTGCTTTGTATTCTCATTCCCTTGGCTACCTTCCCGTTCGTAAGGCTGGAATGTCGGAACGGAGAGGTATCCTACTGCTTAAATGCATGTGTTAGTGGGCATATGACGACGTTGTTGGGAGTTGAACGCTATGCGTTGATCGACCCGTCCGTCAAATGTTGTATACTTGCGAGGTGGTGTTATTTGCATGTAGCGTACCGCATGTTATGAGGCTTGAGCTCTTTTCCTCCTCTTTCGTGAATTGATCTACCGAATTTGGGATACTCGGCGTCATGTGTAAGACCGAGTCTTGGATGCGAACTGTCATTTTCGCATGTCGAATCGGAAAACGTTTTTCCGAGAATCTGGCCAGGTTTAGACTAGGACCGTATTATTATCGTCGTTGCTACCGAGGATAAAATTAGTCTACATATACGAAATGTAGCTCTGTATGCGTTCAGGGAATGTTTATCCCGTGGATGCCTGTTAATCATACTTGCCATATACACGGTGCTAGTGCGTTTCATTTACCGTAAGAGATGTCGTCTTTGTGTCGTCGTTCTTTGAATGCGTGATTTCATGATATTATTCATGGTCATTGCATGATTGGACACCGTCAATGTCTTGGTTCGTGAATGGATGATAATATATTGGATTTATTGTGATCATCGCATTACTTGACTTGGTTTGTCTGTCGAGTCTCAATCTTATCAATCTTATACCGCTAACAGTGAGATGCAAGCCCTAGTGAGCGTATTTGGTTCCCTAAGAGTGTCTTCCCCGAGTCTTTGAATAACATGATGGTTTCGGATTTGATTTCCACATGATCTTATCATTTTATTTATGATTGCCTATCTATCCTTATCGTATCTCACATGTATATCTATATATGCATGATTTTACTTTCGTATTTTCTTCTATGTACGTTTAATGTGATATGGCTGGGAGAACCCAGAGTTACTCCCCACTGACTGTGGCGTTCATGTTTTTCATGGATGAACAGGTTGCTTGCTTGGATGACTCTTTGGATATGATATTTTGGGGTTCGGGTGTGAGCTAGCGGGCGTTGTCCCTGGAAGTTTCACCTCTAGACGATTTTAGCTAGTTTTGCTAAACACTTGTTCTTTGTTAACATTTGAAAAGACTCCGTCTCTTTGTTGTATTTCCGTACTTAGTTGTAATATTTTGACACTCCTCGTTTTATTTAACTTGAATGTATAAAAGTTTTTTTTAAACTACCTATTTCCGCAATATAATTCACATGCTTGTTTGTTTTATATTTCCGCATTCGCGAGGGTTGTCACAAGTTAGATGATTTGAATAGTTGTATCATCGCAATGCGTTTGGCCATTTGTGGTTTAGGATTAGTAATTGTTCCTTCTTGGGATATTATAGTTTGAGATGGAGAAATGCTCATTGCAGGCTTTGGGTAGTGAGTGTTCAGTTGTGATGGGTTATAAAGTTAGAATAGTGAGCCCATTCATCTTGAGTACTAGTAGTAGCCATAGTTTGCTAATGTGATTATTTATATTTGAGGCTTCGAGTGTAATAATGATCGAAACAAGGATGTTATAGCGTATTAAAGAATCTTTCTCGTTGACAGTTAATTGTGGATCTTCCCTTGTCGTTAGGCCTTGAGTGAGGTTAGTTAGATTTTAGATGTTTGTGTTTGTTGCTTTGATCTTGTGGCTATAAATAATGTTTATAGAGTGTAACGATTGAAAGTGGTTAAGCTGTAACTGAGGCAAGTTACGCTCTTTTGAGGACTAGCTTCCTAGTAGCGTTGATGATATCGATTGGTGGAAGTCCTTTCATTTATTGTGGCTATAAGTTGGGTTCGCTATATTGCCCGAGAAGTCGATCATGATGACTCTAGTATTTTGAGTAGAGTGTTTAGCTTTCCTTCTTGCATAGGTGTTCTTCCCTCGAGCGTAAGCTTCATCGCTCATTCCTCTCTTGTTCATCTTAATAAAATTCCTTTCGGAGGTAATGTAAAACTTTGTTTATCATTCCTATGTCGATATCCTTCTAGTTGACCCTATATCTAATTGCTGCTCTTACGACTTCGCCCTTGATTCACTCTTGCTCTTTCCGATAAGTTTTGTTAGTACTTTATCTTGTTGTCGGTAAATGTTTATGATTGTTGACCCTATTTAATTGCTTTAGCAAGACCTTTCTATCCTTAAGAGACCGATTTATTTCATCTTGCTTGTGGTGTGTATATTTTATTACCACAATTGGTGATTGTGATGCTAAAGTTGCTTTATATGAGTGCACTATCTAGTTGACTTAAGTTTATACTTTGAGAGATTTTTAAGATTTTTAAATTATATTTCCAATTTATCCTTTTATAGAAATTTAAAAATGGATTTTTCTACTTTCTTTTTGTGAAAATGGATTTCTTTTGCTTTCATTTTTGGATGTTGTGTTTAGTTGAATGCTTGGACTTGTTATTGGAGACGTCTCGTGACTAGTCCCGCACTAGCTAACGCTTGTCCTAATTTCCGGTTTCACTATTTTGACCTGATTTAATTTGGATAATTAGAGTTCTTGTTCGCGACGGGCACTCTTTTAACCCTTAGATAAAGTTTCATACTTATGAAAACTCTTTTGAACCCTTTTTGAGAAGAGTCTCGTTTTCAAAGCACGTCATTACTTATGAAGGTGTGTGCGATATCGATTTTGAAAACCAATTTTTGTCCTTCTAACTTTTGTTTTCTACTTTCAAGTTTTGAGTACGAAACTTTTAAAAACGAGGGGTGATTGATTTTATAATAATGAGTAATTTACCAAAGTCGTAAATTTTACAAATTCGTCTTTTACTTTTATTGGCGAAAATATTTTAAGTCGATAAATTATGATTTCGTGGCTTTAAATTAATGTTAAATAAAATTTAGTTTAGTTGGGTAAAAACTGTCGCATTTCAGTCCGTTATGAGTTCATAATCGGATTCTACGCGAAAATGTAAGTGAGTTGACCCAATATGAAATATGGATCTTCTATTACTCACCTTCTCAAAATAAACCCACTTATCCCTCTTCCTTGCTCCTCAAATTTTCAGCAACATATTCACCTTCATCTTCTTCCTCAAATAATCAAAAACCACCATTAAATCTCCATTACTTCATAAACTTAAGACGGAGGCCATTTCTCCGTCTCTCAACGAAACTTGACGATTTTTATATCAATCTTCTCCTCTTATCCTCCTCTTCATTTTCATACCATAAAATATCCATTTCCTCCAACTTTTTATAAAAGCCATTTTTCTATATCTAAACTTAAGACGGGCATAACTTCTTCGTTTCTTAACCAAATTTAATTCCGTTTAATATTTCCGAATCCTCTCACCATCCTCTTTCTTTCTAGCTAATAAAAGATCAAAAAATTTAACCTTCTTTTAAGACCGATTTTCCATAATTTCTGTTATACCTTCTAGTTTTATTATTTGTCGGAAAAAGATGTGTTTTGAAGATTTTGGATCAAGGAATTCATGTGGGTTGATAGTTAGCTTGGGAATCGAAGATTTGAAGTGCTAATAGAGTTAACGTAGATGAGTTACTCTATGTCACATATTATGTGTTTATATGTTTAGGGTAGATTATCATATGAAATATGAGTTAATTATGTTATATTAGCATAATTATGTGTTTACTACTTAATTGTATGTTGTAATTTATCTCATATGCTTTACTTGTAGAAATTTATGTTCATGTTATTGAATTAATCTTATAATTGTGTAAAACTTGTGTTAGTGTCATAAATGTTGTCTCATGATACCATAAATGATTGTATGTAATGATTGGATACTCATATGAGGCATTTAATGTGGTTAGTTAATAATTAATGTTTGTAAAGATTTTTGGGGAAAATTAGATTTGAGTTTGTTGTTGTTGATTGGTGGATTTTGTGCATTGTGTGCCCCAGCCGGCCTACCGGCTGCCGTGCCCCTGACCGGCTAGGAACACCCGGTATCAAATTGTTGAATTTATTGTTGGACGTTCCCCAGCCGGCCACCCGGTAGCCGCCCTTTTCTTTTCTTTCTTTTGTTTTCGAAATAGGATGCGATCCCCAGCTAGGTAGCCGGCCGCCGGTCACACCCATCGGGTGGGAGTCGGTGCTTGTTGATGTTGTTTTTCGTTTAAGGTGTGGTGCCCAGCCGGGTACCCGGCCGCCGGTCCCTCTGACCGGCTAGGACCCCATGTGCTTCTTTCTCTTCTTTTCTTCCACTTGTCTTCACATGTAATGGTTGTATGGTTTGTTTATCTTATAAACTTACGTGATGATATTAAATATGCATGTTTATACTATACGATATCTCCTATGATTTTATCTCATATCTAGTAACGGTTTTAGCATGTTCCCCCGTGTTGTTACTTATGCTTTGGGTAATGGATCAAGTCTTGTATATTGGATGATTTGAACTTTCATTCCCTGGTTGCACCTCTATACTCGTTAGACTTGATGTCGGAGTGATAGGGGTACAACCTTGATGCTTTTATGCATTTGTTTAGTGGGGATATGGCGACATTGTTGTAAGTTTCATGAACTCAATATTAGACATTTCTAATATCACAAAACAAAAAGTTTACTCTTAAACTACTAGGAACTTATGCATGCATAACATTAAAACAATGATAAGAAGAAATTTTTCCTTACATAGATCTTATAAGATATTGGTACAAGATTTGGACACCTTCCAAACCTTGTTCTTGAGCTTATATGTAGAGGATGAACTCCTAGTTTCTTTAGTAGAAACACTCCTCTTGATTGCACCCAAGACAATCCCTTAATACCAATAATATTTTTACTAGAAATATTATTAGTGACCTTAAAATGAAAATCTAATTCTAATAATATTACTACAATAGTAATGTATATGAAGATATTAGATTTTAGAACAAAGTGTTCATAAACTCTTTTATGAGAAATTCTAGTGATATAATGAGAGATAAGCCAAGAATGAATTTTCATTAGGAAAATGAGAACTTATTCTCATGGGGTTTGGGGTGGGTGTTAGGCCAGCACATGCATGCCTTGGGGAGCCCCAAGCATGCTCAACTTTTATTCTTATCAAAATGCTAGCCCAAGGTCTAGGTATCAAGGCATCATGATTCTGTTTTAACAATTAAAATAATAATCATAACTACCTAAAACATACCCACCAAAAACGGCACACCCACTTAAAATGGACTCCATTTTATCTTTGTAATTTTGTCATTTGTAATGTGGTATGACATGTACCATGTCACATGTCATTAGGATAAATGTATATTTAACAATTTAAATATCATTTCACATTATGTAACAAAATAAATAGTAATTCATGATTACATCTATAAAATGGGTCACATTAAGTCCAGTTGATATAATCTACAACCCTTTGTAATTATAATCAACTAATCATTCTTATCTCAAATTTGTTTCATAAACAATAATCAATTTTAGTAATATAACATTTTAATTACAAAATTGCGTCTTATTTAATCTTATTACAATAAGACATAAATTTTCACTCACAAATAAAATTTGTTCAATTTAAGGATTTAATTAATCTTTATCGATATACAATTAATTAACTTTACAATTAAGGGAATGGTCCTATAGCTGTGACCTTAAGGGATCAACTGATCACCACCGTCATACGACAGTAACGTCAAACTCTAGCAAGCCAATCGTTACCGATTAATGTTGACCAGTTGACTATAATATCTTTCATTCCTTTGTATTCTTATTATTGAGATTTAATTATGTAATCGCACTATTGTTGAGGACACTTACTCCAACAATCTCCCACTTGTTCGAGACAAGTGTGCGTCACCAATTCTCTTGTTCTATTACAATCTCCCACTCAATGCAAGGTGTCTTGCAGGTCGTACTTGCATATGATCATATCATGAGTGGTATCCTCGATCCGGAGAGTAACTGTCTGACCGGAATTATCTACCATAGATACCTTCCGAGCGTGGCCACGCATTTTCATCTTACTACTCCTCGAGTGGCCTTGAGATTTTAAAACAACCCTGACAAGGGGTGGACAATTCCTATCGCACTATTCCCTTTGCATAGCCACAGTTCATCATGACCCAAAAGATGCTCATTTGACCCCAGTTACGCAGGTCGTAGAGCATAAATCAAGGTCATTCTGAAACAGTGCCACCTTAGGTGAACAGTCTTTAGTCAAAGAATTGGCTCAAAAAGAATACTATAGTAGCTCTTGCCACGACCAGGCTATAAGAGTTTCCAGAACTCTATAAGCGGTCACTTCCGGACAGAGTGTCTCATACAGTCTGCCTATGTGATCGATTGGTCACTTCCCCACAATATAGTCACTTTGAGGTGTCACTTCATATAAGTGACTATGGGTGAATACTATGTTAATTCAGTTCACTTTAATGGGGTCCAATTGTCTCTACAACCCATTTGGATATAACAAAGTTACAAATTAAAGTTAAAAATATAACTCAAACGATTAAAAGTGATTATCATATATGATTAATAAACACACAATTTTTATTTCATATCTCATAATCTAATACAAATTTGGCATGCGTTGAAGACCCATGGAAACAACATGTTGGTCATGCTTAGCCTGCGATAAGGGCTTGGTTAAGGGATCAGAAATGTTATCATTTGTCCCAACCTTACATATCGCAATCTCCTTCCTTTCAATGTAATCTCTTATGACATGAAATTTTCTAAGTACATGTCTAGACTTGTTACTGGACTGAAACTATTAAGGAAACACGCACAATTGAAGACAAGGTAGGCTATGGTTAAGACACATACAATTACTCTGTTTTTGCCTGACTGAATGCTAAAGAAAACTGATAGAACCTTAACCAAAGCACAAAGCCAATGGTTGAGGGTGGAGACCTAATCCCAGCACACAACTAAGGACTTAGACTCACTTCCAAGCACACAGCAAAGGAAGTTTTCTCAAGCACACAGCCAAGAGATGATAACAGAAACAAGGGTTTTAGTTTTTGTGTTTACTTCAAATCTGTCTTCATTTCATTAGGAATGAGCCTTTTATAGGCAATTAGGTTACATCTTATACGTCCAAATACATCTAGGGCCACCAATGGGTTACATACAAAAACAAAAAAATAGCAACATTGCTTACACAACTGAAATAAAGTAAACTAAACAGAAGAAACAGTTCTGAAAATGACAGGTTCCTTGTTGCCTTGCTGCTGCTTGTTATATAGTGCATAGTGGACTTTTGCTTGGTGTTTTGGTCCTAAACTGAAGTATTATTAGTCCCTAAAGTCTGAGCAAAAAGGCCCTTGAGTCTGCTTGGCCAAAAGAGGAAACTGGGACAGTGACAGCTGAACATTTCATGAAAACAGGTTGGAACTGGACTGGTGGACTTGGCTCTTGTTTTGATGGTGATCCTGGCGTTTTCTGAGGAAGGTTCCCTAGACAAAAAGTTAATAGACCCTCCCTAGGACCAAGTCCCATCTTTGGTTTGAAGTTTCTAAGTTTGGAAATCACCCTTGGACCCTGCCCAAGGTGTTGCTGCTGAATGGTTTTCCTGAAGGCTGAATGGCTTGTTTTGTGTGTCTGGCTCGTGTCTTGGCTTGCTCTGGCTCGTGTCATGGCTATCAATGGCTCGTGTCATGGCTAGTGTGCTTGGGCCTGGACTGTACAATGCATTAAGGTAGCTCTTGACATAGGGTGAGGCTGAGCTTGACTTATGGCTGGACTGATCATAGGTTGGTTGGTCTTGGCTATGAACTTGGCATTGAACTCCTGTTGCAACCCCTCCTTCTTGAAAAAGATTTGCCCTCAAATCCTCTTCATCCTCATGCTCCTCTTGGTAAGGACTTAGATCCCCCACATTGAATGTTCTATGTACCCCATAATCCCCTGGTAAGTCTATTTTGTAAGCATTAGGTCCTATCCTTTCAAGTACCTCAAAAGGACCATCAGCTCTTGGCATCAGTTTGTTTTTCCTCTTCTCTGGGAACCTCTCTTTCCTTAAGTGCAACTAAACCATGTCACCTGTCTTGAATTCCCTAGCTTTCTTTGGACCTTTGGCTCTTGACTTGTACATTTCATTTGTTTTCTCAATTTGTTTCTTGACCTGACTGTGGATCTGAATCATTTGTTGTACTCTTTCCTTGGCATTATAATTAACTTCTTTTCTCATCACTGGGGCTAGGTCTGTTGGCATTACAGGATTAGTATCATAAACAACTTCAAAAGGACTCTTACATGTGCTATGTGATGGGGCTCTATTGAATGCAAATTCAGCCTGTGACAGTTTGACATCCCAATCCTTTAATGACTTAGCAATGATGCACCTCAAGATCCTTCCCAGAGTTTTGTTAGTAACCTCTGTCTGCCCATCTTTTTTAGGGTGGTAGGATGTGCTGAAGCGTAGCTTGGTTCCTAGGAGCCTCCAGAGTGTCCTCCAGAAATGGCTCATGAATTTAGTGTCTCTGTCAGACAGAATGCTCCTTGGCACCCCATGCAGTTTCACTATTTCTTTGAAATAGAGCCCAGCTACCCCTATTGCATCTTCTGTCTTCTTGCAGGCAACAAAATGAGCCATTTTGCTGAACCTGTCCACTACCACCATTACTGAATCTTTCCCCCTTTGTGTTTTAGGCAGTGTCACTATGAAATCCATGCTGATGTCCCCCCATGGTTTGTTTGGTACAGGCAGTGGGGTGTAGGGGCCTGCTTGGAACTGTCACTTGGCTAGTTGACAGGGTTTGCACCTCTTGATAGTATCCTGCACATCACCCAGCATCTTGGGCCAATAGAACTGCTCATGTAAGATCTCATAAGTCTTCTCCACCCCAAAGTGCCCTGCAAGCCCATTGCAATGAACCTCCTTAACTAGAAACCCCCTGTAAGGACCTCTGGGTATGCATAATTTGTTTCCTTGGAAGAGGAAACCATCTTGTGTCAAGTATTTGCTTCCCTTCTTGAGCTTTCCTTCTGAATACACCTCCCATTCCTCCTTGAAGTCTGGATCTTCCATGTAGAGTTCCTTCATGAACTCAAAGCCTAGGACCCTCTGTTCCATGTATGTCAGCATCACAGATCTCCTAGACAGGGCATCAACCACTACATTGTTCTTTCCTTCTATATACTTGCTTGAGAAGGAGAAGGATTGCAGAAATTCTACCCACTTGGCATGCCTTAGATTGAGCTTGTGTTGGCCATTAATGAATTTCAAGGCCTCATGATCTGAATGTAGCACAAAAGGCTTGAGTTTCAGATAATGTCCCCAATGATTCAGGGCTCTTACTATGGCATAACACTCTTTGTCATAGGTAGAGTAGTTCAATCTAGCTCTACTTAGCTTCTCACTGAAATAGGCTATGGCTCTCTTCTCTTGAACCAGTACTTCCCCAACTCCCAACGCACTTGCATCACACTCCACCTCAAATAGTTTGTTAAAATCAGGTAAGCCTAATATAGGGGACCTGCACAGCAGATCCTTGATGGTATTAAAGGACTTCTCTGCCCTTTCTCCCCAAGTGAAATCCCCTTTCTTTATACATTCTGTGATGGGAGCCATGATGGAGCTGAACCCCTGAATGAACCTCCTGTAGAAGGATGCTAACCCATGAAAACTCCTGACCTCAATTACTGTCTTAGGGATGGGCCAATCCCTGATTGCTTTAACCTTCTCAGGGTCAAGAGCTACTCCATCCTTTAAGATAATGAACCCAAGGAAATGAACCTCAGGTTGCATGAAAGTGCACTTCTCCAGCTTACCATAGAGCTTGTTCTCTCTCAGAACTTCACATAGCAACTTCAGGTGTTGTAGGTGTTCCCTCTTGCTTGAATTGTAGACTAGAATGTCATCAAAGTATACCACAATGAATTTTCCCAAATCGGGCCTCAATACTTCTGTCATTAGCCTCTTGAAGGTGCTAGGGGCATTGGAGAGCCCAAATGGCATCACTAACCACTCATACAGACCATGTTTGGTTTTGAATGCAGTCTTCCACTCATCTCCAGCTCTAATTCTCACTTGATGATATCCTTGCCTTAGATCAATCTTGGTAAACACTTGAGCCCCACTGAGTTCATCCAGAATGTCATTAAGTCTAGGTATAGGGAACCTATACTTAATGGTGATGTTGTTTATTGCTCTGCTGTCTATACACAACCTCCAAGTTCCATTCTTCTTAGGCACTAGCAATGCTGGCACAGCACAGGGGCTGAGAGATTCCCTGACATACCCTTTGCTAAGCAGCTCTCCTACCTGAGATTGCAGCTCTTGTGTTGCCCTGGGGTCACTTCTGTAAACAGGTTTGTTTGAAAGGACAACCCCAGGCACCAAATCAATGTGGTGCTCAATTCCCCTCAGTGGGGGCAACCCACTAGGCAGTTCAGCAGGGAAAACATCTTCATAGGTTTTCAGCAAGGCTTTTACCTGTTCAGGCACTTGGTTAGAACCTTCCCCAACCTCCTTGGGGAGGAGTACATAGACTGGCTTGAGATCATTTAACTCTTGCTCCATTTCTGATTCACTCAACAGCAGAACCTCCTTAGCAGCTTCAGTTAAGAGTGGAGGGTTTCCTTTCAGGATAGGGGGTAAAGGAGCCAAGATGATTTTCTTCTTCCCCAACCTGAAAGAATAAGTGTTGTCCCTTCCCTGATGGACAGCATCCCTATCAAACTCCCAAGGTCTACCCAATAGAAGGTGACATGCATCCACGGGCAGTACATCACACAAGGCCTCATCAGCATATCCTTTCCCGATAGAAAATGGCACAACACACTGTTGGTCTACCCTCACTTCAGCCCCTTTGTTCAGCCACCTAAGCTTGTAAGGTTGAGGGTGGTCTTTGGTGGGCAAGGTTTGTTTATCTACCTGTATTTTGGAAGCCACATTGGTGCAGCTGCCTCCATCCACAATCAAGTTGCAGACCCTCCCTTTAATGGTGCATCTAGTCCTAAAGATCTGGTGCCTTTGATCTTCTTCTAAGGGTTGGGGTTATGTGTGCATTACCCTCCATGTTACCAGGCTTAACCCTACATCAGGTTCAATCAATTCTTCACTAGCCTCTGCCTCAGGCTCTTCCATCTCATCATCACATACCAACACCCCATCCTCTCCCCAATGCACAACTTCCATAGTGCTAAGAGCCCTTTTTGATGGACATTCTCTAGCAAAGTGTCCATAACCTTGACACTGAAAACATTTCCTGAGGGGGATAGTTTTCTTTTGGGCTGAGTCAACAGCCTTGCTTTTATCAGTGTTGACAGGGGTTCTGGCAGGGATTAGAGGGTCTACTATCCTTACTCCTACATAAGGTTTGAAAGTAAATGCTCTAGATGGTGTCTTGGAGGCACTAGTCTTCCCTTTCCCCAACTTTTCTACTCTCAAGGACAAGTTAACAGCCTCCTCAAAGGAGTATATGTTCTGCAGTCTGACCTTACTAGAAATCCTCTCATCCAACCCTTCTAAGAACCTGGCTATCCTTTCTTCTGGTTTCTCAACAACCTCACATTGCAGAATGAGTTGTTCAAAGTCCCTTAGGTAAGATTCTATAGGTCTTTGGTCTTGTTTTAGGTGGGTGATTTTAATGAACATGTCCTGAGTGTAGTCTCTAGATACAAACTTAGCTCTCATCTTTCTTTTCAACTTAAGCCAAGATTTAACAGGTTCCTTCCCTTCCCTTACCCTCAAGGTTTTCATGCTCTCATACCACAGGGAGGCATATCCTTTTAGTTTCATGATATCAACCTTAAAAGCCTTTCTATCTGTGTATCCTTTAAACTCAAAGACTCTTTCTACAGACCTTAACCAATCTAGGAAATCATTAGGGTTCATGCTACCTAGAAAGTCAGGAATCTCTACCTTTATGTCTTTGTCATGCTGCCTAAGAATGCTTTGATCTGAGCCATCTGAGTTTGACACCTCATCTTGTTCTACAGGCTGTCTCCTCCTTCCTCCACCATGTGGAAATGGTGCTCCCCTTCCTCGACCTCTGCCTCCCCTCATGTCATTGTTAAGATGACCATCAAGGAGTTCATTAACAGATCTTGTGACTTCCATCATAGTTCTGGTGAGACCTTGAACTGTGGTCTCAAGTCCTGCAATTCTCTCTTCACTTATGGTTGATTTTTGTGTTTTTAATGTAGTTGGGTAAATGAACTCACAAACCAAAGTTCTGATAACCAATTTGGACTGAAACTATTAAGAAAACAAGCACAAATGAAGACAAGGTAGGCTATGGTTAAGACACATAAAATTACTCAGTTTTTGCCTGACTGAATGCTAAAGAAAACTGATAGAACCTTAACCAAAGCACAAAGCCAATGGTTGAGGGTGGAGACTTAATCCCAGCACACAGCTAAGGACTTAGACTCACTTCTAAGCACACAGCAAAGGAAGTTTTCTCAAGCACACAGCCAAGAGATGATAACAGAAACAAGGGTTTCAGTTTTTGTGTTTACTTCAAATCTGTCTTCATTTCATTAGGAATGAGCCTTTTATAGGCAATTAGGTTACATCTCATACGTCCAAATACATCTAGGGCCACCAATGGCTTACATACAAAGACAAATAAACAGCTACATTCCTTACACAACTGAAATAAAGTAAACTACATAGAAGAAACAGTTCTGAAAATGACAGGTTCCTTGTTACCTTGCTGCTGCTTGTTATATACTCCCTCCCATCCAGACCAAAGGTAACAATGGGCTTTTTGCACTATTCATGAGTGTGGAGAATCTTTAGTATTATTCCTAATATATAAGAGAAAATATAGTCATGCGAGATCTTGTTTGATTCATCATCATGAATGTTATAAGAATATCAAATTATTATAATTTTTAATAATGTGTAACTAAAGATATTCACGTTGCAAAACGCGCCTCGACAAATGTGAAAAGCCCAATGTTACCTTTGGTGTGGATGGGAGAGAGTAGTACATAGTGGACTTTTGTTTGGTTTTTTGGTCCTAAACTGAAGTAGTATTAGTCCCCAAAGTCTGAGCAAAAAGGCCCTTGAGTCTGCTTGGCCAAAAGAGGAAACTGGGACAGTGACAAATGAACATTTCATGAAACAGGTTGGAACTGGACTGGTAGACTTGGCTCTTGTTTTGATGGTGATCCTGGCGTTTTCTTGTTGGAGTAGGTGTCCTCCACAATAGTGCGCCACATAATGAATCTTATTAAGGAATATAATTGGGATATTTATTGACTATATATATGATTAGTCAGTTGATTAACGTAAATCAATAACGGTTGGCTGACTAGAGTTTGACGTTATTGTCGTTTGACGGCGGTGATCAACTGATCCCTTTCGGTCACACCTAAAGGATGAAATCCAAATAGTAACTAATTATTTGTATACGATACAGTTAATTAGTACATTACATATATTCGATATGTACGAGAGTTAATTGTTAGAAATTGAGTTAAGAACTCAAATTCGATTAAGTTTATTTTTCAATTATGCGATAATTGACTAATAAATTTATATCTTATTTTAATACGATTAAATAAGATTTAACTTAGTAATTAATCGTTAAATTACTAAATTAGTTGAGGTTTTGAGATAGAGGTAATTAGTTAATTATATTTACAAGGAGTTGTAAAATAAATTAACTAAGCATTGTGGGACCCATTATATATTGATATAATGGTAAAATATTACTTAAAATGTTAAGTACATATTATTTATTTAATTGAGTCATATAATTGTTATATGATCAAATTAACACTTAATTATACAAGATAATTAACCATATGATCAATAAGTATTTGTGAGACAAATATCAAAATCAAAATGGATCCAATTGAGGCTCACATGGCCGGTTGTGGTGAAGTCAAATGGTGATGGTGGTTGTTCTTATTTATACTCATAAGCAACATATGCTTATGACATGAATAGCAAACATGATATCATTTTATTCACTACAACACATTACCACCTTACATGGCAATAAAATAAGAAGAAAACATCACCATTTTGTGATGATGAAACCGGCCCTCTTGGCTATAAAAGGAGAACAATTGTTGTTCATTCCTTCATAAGTTCATTCTTATTTTTTCATACATCTCTCAAAACTAAACTTCTCTCTAAAACTCTCATATACTAATATTTACTAAGTATTACTAGTGTAGTAATATAGTCTAGTATTAGTAGTATTATATCTATCTTATTATCTAGTTAATAATAAGGGTAGATTATTTCGGTTAATCTTGGTGAAACTTAGAGGAGATCTTCTACCTTGGAGATTATTTGTGTTCAACCATATTTGTAGCTCAAGATCAACAAGAAGGAGTTCTTGTTGTGCCCTTATATTTTCCACATCAATGTGAGGAAATTTCTTCTCTTATATAAATGTCTTTATATTTGCATGCATGTTACATTGATCATTATAAACTAAATTAAAAAGTAATTTAGTAAATAATTATAGAAGTCTAATTAAGGTCTATGGACTTTCAATTGGTATCAGAGCTAGCTTGTAGCATGCATGTTCATTTTGGACATTTTTATTAAAGTTATAAGATAACTAATAAATCAAAGATTTTGAGTTAAAATACGATTCTGACGAAATTTTTGGTGCATGTATACCTACTGACCTCAAAATGTTTGTGGTCAAATTTCGTGATTTTAGGGATTAATTTGCTATTTATTTTGATTTTTGGCGTTTAAACCGAGTTAACATGCATTTTATGAGTTAAAAGTTAACTAAAAATAGTTTCATGTTGATTCTGGCCATGAAATTTTAATATGATCTCACATGCATTTCTTAAATATTGTATGTAAAATTTCGTGACTTTTACTTATGTATTGCATGTTCATTGATTTTTATACGATAAAAGTCGATAATATGAGATTATAATGTTCATAAAATTAAACGTCCATTTCTGGTCTTGAAATTTTTTTGTACATTTTACATTCTGATGTTGATACTCTTGGTGAAATTTCATAATTTGTTTCACTGTTTTACTATATCTAATGTTTTTATTTGATAAAACCATTAAATACAAAGCTATTTGTTCATAAAATTAATTTAAATTTTTTGAGCAAATATTTTTTATTTTTATAGTTCCTGGAATTGTTCCAGAATGTACAAAATTTTTGGTTTCAAATTTTATGATGTTTATATTTTATTTTGGTTTTATTTCATAATTGTTATGATTAAACCGTAATATTTAGCAAATGAAATCAAATCGATCTAATTAATGACCAACAAAATTAGTAGTGACTAATTTTGAGTTCTAAATCAGTTTAGTTAATTATTTTGAATTTAAATGCGATTTAAATGTTGATAGTGATTTTTAATGGTTAAAAATCAATAAATCCCGGAAAAATCGAGCTACAATGAGCATAAATTGAATCTAGGACGATTTTGGCATGAATTTTGCAGCAATTTATTTAATTTATGGTTGAATGAATGAATGTCATTTATTTAATAATTTATGCAAATTTTGTACCTAGTATGGCCTAGTTATTTTTTTTATCGTTATTACCCGTAATGTAAGGGAATAACGGTTTGGTTGTAATTTTATTGCGATCTCGTATCGCCGGTTTGTATAATTTAATAATTTTATTTTATAGAATAAATGTATAATAGGAATTTGTATATTTGTACATTTGTAATTATTTTTATGAAGACCGGTGACTCCCTCAAGACGGTGCCATTTTGGAATGTGTTCCAAGTGAAGAGGCAAGGGACCAAGGAGTTGGTTTCCGAATTTGTAACTATCTAGTTAATTTTGATTAGCTAGGTGGCCATACTAGGATTTTATTGTTGCTTGATTGCTTGCTTTATTTCCGCTCATGCCAAAATCGTCACACATGCAGTTTATTTACCGTTATTGTCAATTCAACGTTATTCACAATTCACCGACTTAGTTCACTTATAGGGAATTAATAACTAAATTGACAAGATCTCTCACATGTTTAAAAAATTGAGATTAGCCTTACCAATTAATAACACCTATGAATCCCGTGTTCATTAGGGCTACCACGCTCGTGGGTCCCTTTTTACCTCGGGTAAGTAGGGTGATACGATCACAAGCTAAAATTGGATTGGACTCAACGAGATAAGCGTTATCTTGGGACTAGGAGATGGATTTAGTTGAAATCCGTCAACCAAGAGTTCTAAGGGTAGAATTAGTCAAATAACGACTTACCATTTCTAAATAAAGATAGCATGCGATGACTATTTTTAAATAAAAATGGGTCTTGGAATCATTTATATAATTTAGTGAGAGGTCATTATATGAATGCTAAACTTGTTAAAATGTTTTTTCAAGTAAATTAACAATGAATGTTTATATATTTCTTTTTGTTGTAGTTACCATATTCGCATAATGTCAACATCATCAAACGTTGCAACCTTGGGTAGAGACTCATGGTTGAGGTCCGTCATGGACAAGTGTGTCCTTAAGGATGACGGAAGTAACTTCGTTGAATGGGAGTCAACGATCAAGAGCGCCGCGTTATCCGATAACGTGCTTCGCTACTTGGTTGAAGAGCCCCCCACCGAACCCGCGCCTAGATCGTCCGCGGTGGTTCGGGCCGAATATGACCTTTATTTGAAGGTTGCTAATGACGTCAAGAATGTCTTGATTTGGTCAATCTCACCCAAACTCAAACTCCAATTGATCTCTCTCAATGCATATGCGATATTCACGAGGATCACTTCGATGTTTTCGCAAGCCCCTCAAATTCTCCAATATGAGGCAATTACGAAATTCTTTGACACTAAGCTTCAAAGGGGCCAAAAGGTTGGCCCACACGTGCTCAAAATGGTTGAGCACGCGGACACCTTAGAGCGTCTAGGGTGCAAAATTCCGAAGAATTTGGTGGTGGGTAAGATCCTTCATTCACTCTCACCTAAGTTCACCCAATTTAGGGTGAACTATAACATGAATGGCATGGACAAGAGTTTCCATGAACTCCATGCACTCCTCACCCAAGCTGAGAGGGACATGGAGGCTAGTGGGAGTGAACCCAAGGATGTTCTTTCCATGAAAATGAAGAACATGAACCTTGGGGTAAGGAAGGACAAGGGAAAGGGTAAGACTCTTTTCAAGAAATCCGGCAAGGGAAAGGCAAAGGTCTTTTATAAGGCCAAACCCAAAGTCAACAAACACGCGGAGGCGGATTGCTATTATTGTAATGGCAAAGGGCATTGGAAACGCAATTGCCCCAAGTACTTGAAAGACAAGAAAGACGGTTGTGTGACAACGTCAGGTAAAATTCTTTCATCACTCTATATGATAGATATTAACTTTGCTAGTACCTCTTCTTGGGTATTTGATACCGGTTGTGGTTCTCACCTTTGTAATCATGTACAGGGGCTGAGGGACGTGCAAGCACTAGCCAAGGGTGACGTGGACCTACGCATGGGAAATGGAGCTAAGGTAGCCGCAGTTTCCGTGGGCACCTACGTTCTTCTTTTGCCTAATGGTTTAGAGTTGTATTTAAATAATTGCTATTATGTACCAACTCTTACCAAGAACATTATCTCCATTTCCGTGTTAGACATGGAAGGTTTTTCATTTTGTATTAAGAACAACTGTTGTACTTTTGCTTTTAATGAAATGGTTTATGGCGAGGCCATTTCTATTGGAGGTATTTATGTTCTAGATATTGCAAAAGAGGTCTATCATGTAGAAAACAAGAAGCTCAAAACAGGTGAACCTAATCAATCATACCTTTGGCATTGTCGTTTAGGGCACATAAACGAACGACGCATAAAGAGACTTGTTTCATCTAAAGTACTCAAACCATTCGATTACGAATCTTATGGCGTATGCGAATCTTGTCTTCTAGGCAAGATGACTCGTGCTCCTTTTACTGGAAAAGGAACACGAGCAAGTGAAGTATTAGGACTTATACACACGGATGTATGCGGTCCAATGACTATCCGAGCTAGAGGTGGTTATCACTACTTCATTACTTTTACCGACGACTTGAGTAGATATGGATATGTCTACTTGATGAGGCATAAAAGTGATGCTTTTGAAAAGTTCAAAGAATTTCAAAATGAAGTAGAAAACCAATTGAATAAAAAGATTAAAACCCTACGATCCGATCGTGGTGGTGAATACTTGAACCATGAATTTGATTCACACCTGAAAGATTGTGGTATAGTATCACAATGGACTCCTCCTGGAACACCTCAATTAAACGGTGTATCCGAAAGGAGAAATCGAACTTTATTAGATATGGTTCGATCTATGATGAGTCTAACTGAGCTTCATGATTATTTTTGGGGTTTTGCTATCTTATCTGCAATATTTTCACTAAATCGAAGCCCGACTAAAGCGGCAAACAAGACTCCATATGAGATATGGACAGGAAAAGTCCCTTATTTGTCATTTATGAGAATTTGGGGATGCGAGGCTTTTGTTAAGAATAAGTCTGACGATAAACTCGCACCCAAATCTGACAAATGTCTTTTTGTAGGATATCCAAAGGAATCACGTGCTTATTACTTCTACAATAAACACGAGGACAAAGTGTTTGTGTCTCGTGATGCAGTCTTTTTAGAAAATGATTTTATTTCTAAAAGACAGAGTGGGAGAAAATTTGAACTTGATGAAGTCCAAGAGCCACAAACCGAAAAGGATGTAGAGGAAAACGTTCCCTCTTCGTCTGGTACGGTAATTATTCCTTCGGAACCTAGGAGGTCAAGCAGAATTAGTCATCCACCTGATAGATACCGTGGTATTATAGAGGAAGGTGATGACTATAATGTGTTACTTTTTGAAAGTAACGATATTTTTTACATTGTGTACTGTACCACAAAAAAGCCATATTATAAGTCCCGGACTCAAAAGCTATCGATAGGAGCCATGCAATCCGAAATGGATTCTATGTACGACAATCAAAGTATGAGGACTTGGGTGGATTTACACTAAGGAGGTTACGACATCTTTCAGTGTAAGGGATCTCAAGATCAAAAGTGGCATTAGACAAACATAATGATGTTTTATAAAGCTAGATGGTGCCACAAGGTTTCACCCAAGTTCATGGTCTTCACTATGACGAAACCTTAGCCCCACAGTCGCCAGCTGCGATCCTTAAGGATTATCTTAGCGGTTGCCGCCATTTCATAATTATGAGATTTGGCAAATGGATGTCAAAAACCGCCTTCTTGAATGGGATTCTAGAAGCGGGAAGTGTACATGACAAACCTAAGGTTTTGTGGATCCATCAACCCTAGAAGGTATGCAAAATAAGAGATCCATCTATGGTCTTAAGCAAGCATCCAGGAGTTGGAATCATGTTTCGATCATGTAATTAAACAAAATGGTTTCACTCGAAGTGTCGAGGAACCGTGTTTATACATGAAGTTTAGTGGGAGTAAAGTAACTTTTCTAGTCTTGTATGTAGATGACATACTACTCATGGGGAATGATATTCCAATGCTCACTTCTGTAAAGGAGTGGCTAGGAATACATTTCCAAATGAAAGACTTAGGAGAGGCCCAGCGCATCTTAGGTATCCGAATCTATAGGGATAGATCTAAAAGGATACTAGCATTAAGTCAAGAGACTTATATTGATAAGATCCTTGATCGGTTCAACATGAAAGACTCTAAGAGAGGCTTTATTCCTATGGGAAGTGGGATCACTTTGAGCATGTCAGAGTGCCCTAAGAAACCCGAGGAGATTGAACGCATGTTGAATGATCCCTTAAGCATAGATGTGGGATCATCATGTATGCTTGATGTGCACTCGTCCCGACGTTGCATATGCTTGAGCATGAAAAGTCTTTACAAGCGCAATCCAGGTGAGAGTCACTGGATAGCCGTAAAGAACATCCTTAAGTACTTGAGAAGGACCAAGGATTCGTTCTTAGTGTTTGGAGGCGAGACTGAGTTACGTGTAAAGGGTTACACAGATGCCAGTTTCAAAACAGATAGGGATGATATGAAATCCCAATCCGGCTACGTTTATATGATGAATGGAGGAGCTGTTTGCTGGAAGAGTTTCAAGCAAAGCGTTACAGCGGATTCTACAACAGAAGCAGAGTACCTTGCAGCGTCTGAAGCTGCAAAGGAAGCTGTGTGGATTCGGCAATTTTTGGAAGGACTATCAGTAGTCCCTACTGTCTAAGATCCTATCACAATTTATTGTGATAACAGTGGGGCTATTTTTCAGGCAAAAGAGCCCAAGTCTAGTAACAAGTCTAGACATGTACTTAGGAAATATCATGTAATAAGAGATTACGTGGACAGGAAGGAAATTGACATTTGTAAGGTTGGGACAGATGACAACATTGCTGATCCTTTAACCAAGCCTTTATCAAAGGCTAAGCATGATGGTCATGTCGTCACAATGGGATTGAGACGTGTGCCAGAATTCATTTAGATTATGTAATATGTAATAATTGAATGTTGTATTAATTATTTCATATGTGATAATGGCATTCATTGTTCGAGTTTTATTTTAAACTCTTTTATTTAGTTTGACTAAATTTAATACTTTGTTTATCCGAATAGATTGTTGGACCCTATTCAAGTGAAGAGGACGAACTTAGTATTTTGTCCCTAGTCACTCAATGAGGTGACGTCTCGAAATGACTAGATTGTAAGTCGATCGATGGTTGGTTCAGCACCATAGGGTCATGGAGATGACTGGTCGTTTACATAGACAGACTGTATGACACTCTGTCGGACAGTGACATGATAGAGGCCCTTAAATCAATTGTTTGATGCCTGGTCGTGGCAGGGTCTTCTATCTTATTCCTATAAGTCGATTCTTTTGACTGGCGACCGTCTATCTGAGTCGGTGCAGTTTCCGATTGGTTTTGGTTGATGTTCTAGGTCGTGCCGTAAAAGGAGGCCGATGGACTTCTTCTGGATCATGGTGATCTGCAGCATACAGAGTAGATGGATCAACAGGAATTGTCCACCCACGTTGGGTAAAAACATCTTTAGGCCACTCGAGGAGAGTTACTGTAAATGCGTGGCCACGCTCGGAAAGAATCTATGGTAGATTTTCCGGTCAGACAGTTACTCTCCCTATCGAGAAAACCACTCTAGATATTGTCAATCGCAAGTGCGACCTGAAAGACACCTTGCGTTGAGTGGGAGATGTGATAAAGAGACAAGAGAATCGGTGACGCACACTTGTGTCAGACAAGTGGGAGATTGTTGGAGTAGGTGTCCTCCACAATAGTGCGCCACATAATAAATCTTATTAAGGAATATAATTGGGATATTTATTGACTATATATATGATTAGTCAGTTGATTAACGTAAATCAATAACGGTTGGCTGACTAGAGTTTGACGTTATTGTCGTATGACGGCGGTGATCAACTGATCCCTTTCGGTCACACCTAAAGGATGAAATCCAAATAGTAACTAATTATTTGTATACGATACAGTTAATTAGTACATTACATATATTCGATATGTATGAGAGTTAATTGTTAGAAATTGAGTTAAGAACTCAAATTCAATTAAGTTTATTTTTCAATTATGCGATAATTGACTAATAAATTTATATCTTATTTTAATACGATTAAATAAGATTTAACTTAGTAATTAATCGTTAAATTACTAAATTAGTTGAGGTTTTGAGATAGAGGTAATTAGTTAATTATATTTACAAAGAGTTGTAAAATAAATTAACTAAGCATTGTGGGACCCATTATATATTGATATAATGGTAGAATACTACTTAAAATGTTAAGTACATATTATTCATTTATTTGTGTCATATAATTGTTATATGATCAAATTACCACTTAATTATACAAGATAATTAAGCATATGATTAATAAGTATTTGTGGGACAAATATCAAAAATCAAAATGGATCAAATTGAGGCTCACATGGCCGGTTGTGGTGAAGTCAAATGGTGATGATGGTTGTTCTTATTTATACTCATAAGCAATATATGCTTATGACATGAATAGCAAACATGATATCATTTTATTCACTACAACACATTACCACCTTACATGGCAATAAAATAAGAAGAAAACATCACCATTTTGTGATGATGAAACCGACCCTCTTGGCTATAAAAGGAGAACAATTGTTGTTCATTCCTACACAAGTTCATTCTTATTTTCCATACATCTCTCAAAACTAAACTTCTCTCTAAAACTCTCATATACTAATATTTACTAAGTATTACTAGTGTAGTAATATAGTCTAGTATTAGTAGTATTATATCTATCTTATTATCTAGTTAATAATAAGGGTAGATTATTTGGGTTAATCTTGGTGCAACTTAGAGGAGATCTTCTACCTTGGGGATTATTTGTGTTCAACCATATTTGTAGCTCAAGATCAACAAGAAGGAGTTCTTGTTGTGCCCTTATATTTTCCACATCAATGTGAGGAAATTTCTTCTCTTATATAAATGTCTTTATATTTGCATGCATGGTACATAGATCATTAAATACTAAATTAACAAGTAATTTAGCAACTAATTAGAGGAGTCTAATTAAGGTCTATGGACTTTCATTTCTGAGGAAGGTTCCCTAGACAAAAAGTTAATAGACCCTCCCTAGGACCAAGTCCCTTCTTTGGTTTGAAGTTTCTAAGTTTGGAAATCACCCTTGGACCCTGCCCAAGGTGTTGCTGCTGAATGGTTTTCCTGAAGGCTGAATGGCTTGTTTTGTGTGTCTGGCTCGTGTCTTAGCTTGCTCTGGCTCGTGTCATGGCTATCAATGGCTCGTGTCATGGCTAGTGTGCTTGGGCCTGGACTGTACAATGCATTAAGGTAGCTCTTGACATAGGGTGAGGCTGAGCTTGACTTATGGCAGGACTGATCATAGGTTGGTTGGTCTTGGCTATGAACTTGGCATTGAACTCCTGTTGCAGTTACTAGACTTGGGCTCTTTAATTGAAAGTTTGCCCCACTGTTATCACAAAATATCGTGATAGGATCCTTGGCAGAAGGAACTACCCTTAGCCCCTCTAAAAACTGCCTTATCCAAACAGCTTCCTTAGCAGCCTCAGATGCTGCAATGTACTCAGCCTCCGTTGTAGAATCCGCAATAACCAAATCTTTGAAGCTCTTCCAGCTAACCGCACCTCCATTTATCATATAAATAAAGCCACCTTGAGATTTCATATCATCACTATCGGTTTGGAAACTTGAATCAGTGTAGCCTTAGCACATAATTCAGACTCTCCTCCAAACACTAAGAATGAATCCTTAGTCCTTATCAAGTACTTAAGGACATTCTTTACGGCTATCCAGTGACTCTCACCTGGATTGGCTTGATATCTACTTGTCATGCTCAAAGCATACGAGACATCTGGACGTGTGCATATCATGGCATACATGATCGATCCTACGGCAGAAGCATAGGGGATTGATTTCATGCGTTCAACCTCTTCAGGTTCGGTGGGTGATTGATACTTGCTCAAAAAGATCCCACTACCCATAGGAAGAAGACCTCTCTTGGATTTATCCATGTTGAATCGTCGAAGAATCTTATCCATACAAGATTCCTGACTTAAAGCCAATATCCTCTTGGATATATCTCTATAGATCCGGATACCTAATATGCGTTGTGCTTCTCCTAAATCTTTCATTTGGAAATGATTTCCCAACCACCCCTTGACAGAGGTAAGCATTGGTAAATCATTCCCAATGAGAAGTATGACATCTACATACAATATAAGGAAGACAACATTGCTCCAACTAAAAATCATGTATAAACATGGTTCTTCGACAGTTCGAGTGAAACCATTTTCTTTTATAACATGATCAAAACGATGGTTCCAACTTCTCGATGCTTGCTTAAGACCATAAATGGACTTTTTAAGCTTGCATACTTTGTTAGGATTTTTTGGATCTACAAAACCCTCGGGTTGCATCATATACACTTCCTTCTCTATATACCCATTTAGGAAGGTGGTTTTGACATCCATTTGCCATATTTCATGGTCATGAAATGCGGCAATCGCTAACATTATCCGAATAGATCTTAGCATGGCTACAAGAGCAAAAGTTTCGTCATAGTGAAGACCATGAATTTGAGTGAAACCTTTTGCAACTAGCCTTGCCTTGTAGACATCATCATGTCCTTCTATGCCATTCTTTACTTTAAAGATCCATTTGCATTGAAGAGGTCTCACATCTTTAGGCAAATCAACCAAGTCCCAAACTTGATTTTCATACATAGAATTCATTTCGGATTTCATGGCTTCTAGCCATAAATTGGAATCCGGACTTGAGATGGCAGCTTTGTAGGTCGTGGGTTCATCACTTTCTAAAAGTAACAAGTCAAAATTGTTATTTTCTTCGATAATACCTATGTATCTATCGGGTTGGTGACTAACCCTTCCGGACCTCCTAGGTACAGATGGAATAACAAGAAAATTGAACGACGAAGGTGTTGGAGTAAGTGTCCTCCACAATAGTGCATTTATATAATAAATCTCATTTGGAATATACGTGGCATGATTAGTATATTTTGATACTCCACGTCAGTTGATTAACGTAAATCGGTAACGCTTGGCTGACTAGAGTTTGACGTTATTGTCGTATGACGGCGGTAATCAACTGATTCCTTTAGGTCACACCTATAGGATGAGACCCAAATAGAATGCTAATTATTTGTATACGATACAGTTTAATTAGAGCATTACATATATTTGATATGTACGTTTAGTTATGAGAGTTATTTATTGGAAATTGAGTTAGGAACTCATTCCACTTAAGTTTATTAGTCAATTATACGATAACTAACTGAATAAATTTTACGTCTTATTTTAATACGATTAAACAAGATTTAATTTAGTGATTAATCGTGAATTAATTAAATTAGTTGAGGTTATGCATATATTTTGAGGTAGAGGTAATTAGTTAATTATATTTACAAAGAGTTTTAAAATAAATTAACTGAGCATTGTGGGACCCATTATATATTGATATAATGGTATAATATATCACTTAAAAGTTAAGTATAGATTATTTATTAATTTGAGTCATATAATTGTTATATGATCAAATTAACACTTAATTATTTGTGATAATTAAGCATATGATTAATAATTATTTGTGGGACAAATATCAAAAATCAAAATGGTCCATTGTGGACTCATGTGCACCGGTTTCGTGTAGACAAAATCACTAGTGATTTTGCTCTACCAATTCCACACTCCACCAAGTGATTATGACATGTTATGACACATGATCATTATCATTCTCTTACCCACACTCTACCTATTTGCATGAGAATAAAATAAGTTCAAAAATCACTCATTTGAGTGAGTCTTGACCGGCCATATGGCCTTTATAAGTGAACAAGAGTTGTTCACATTTTGACTTCTTCATTTTTGTGTTTTATTCTAACTTCTCTTACTTACTCAACTTCTCTCTAAAAACTTACATGCAAATTAATATTCTCTACATATTACTAGTGTAGTAATACAATAATATTAGTAGTATTAATTCTTACTTATTATCTAGTTAATAATAAGTTAAGATTATTTGGGTTTAATCTTGGGTGCAACAAGAAGGAGACCTTCTACTTTGGGGGTTGTTTTATGGAGGATCATCCATTAATTTCATGCTCAAGAAAAAAAAGAAGGAGTTCTTATTGTGCCCATATTGAACCGAAAAAATCCCAATGTAAGGATGTTTTGGTCTTATCTTTTCTTTTATGCTTTTATATTTGCATGCATGATAACTAGATCCTAAATCATTAAATTAACGTAATTTAATGAACTAATTAGAGGAGTATAATTAGAGGTCTAGGACTTTCATGTGGTATCAGAGCTCAATTGTTACATGCATGTTGATTTTAAGCATTAAAATCGAGTTATACGATAACTTGAATAAAATTGAAAATTTGTGTTAATGTTGATTTTTGATTTGAATGCATACCTACTGACCTAAAAATGGTTTTGGTCAAATTTGGTGATTTTAGGGATTAAGTTGCTATTTATTTTGATTTATGGCCTTTAAATCATGTTAATATGCATATTTTATGTTAAAAGTTAACTAAAAATAGTTTCATGTTGATTCTGGCCATGAAATTTTTATATGATCTCAAATTTATGTTTTACATACTGTATGTAAAATTTCGTGATTTTTAATTAAGTTTTGCATGATTATTGATTTTTATGAGATAAAAGTCAATAAAGTGAGATTATTATGTTCATAAAAATGAAACGTCCTTTTATGGTCTTTAAAATTTTTGGTACATTTTATAATCTGATTTATATCATCTTGGGGAAACTTTATAATTTGTTTCACTATTTTACTATATTTAATGGTTTTTATTTGATAAAACCGTTGAATATTAAGTTATTTGTTCATAAAATTTATTCAAAATTTTTGGGCAAATTTTTCTTGTTTTTAGAGTTCCTGGAAATGTTCCAGAATGTACAAAATTTTTGGTTTCAAATTTTTTATGATTTTTATATTTTATTTTGGGTTTACTTCATAAATGTTATGATTAAACCTCTATATTTAGCAAATACGATCAATTCGAACTAATTAAATACAAAAAAAGTTAGTGGGGACTAATTTTGAGTTCTAAATCAGTTTAGATAATTAGTTTGAGCTTAAATACGATTTAAGTATTGATTAGTGATTTTTTAATGGTTAAAAATCAATAAAATCCATAAAACCGAGGTAGAATGAGCATGATAAGTATTAAGGGCGATTTTGGTATGATTTTTTACAGCATTTTATTTATGTTGTTATTTTTGAATGAATGAATGTCATTTTTTTAATTTTTAATGCAAGTTTAACCTAGTATGGCCTAGATTATTTTAATCGGTATTACCCGTAATGTAAGGGAATACCGATTCGGTTGTAATTTTATTTGCGATCTCGTATCGCCGTTTGTAATAATTTAATTTCATTTCTAGATCAAATGTATAATAGGAATTTTATTTGTATCTTTTGTAATTAATTATTATGAAGACGGAGATTCCCGAAGTCGGTGTTCCAAAAGACGGTGCCTTTTTGGAGCATGTACCGTGAAGAGGCAAGGGGCCAAGGAGTTGGTTTCCGATTTTGTAATCGTCTAGTTAATTGGATTAGCTAGGTGGCCATACTAGGATTTATTATTTGCTTGCTTTATGTTTTTTTTTTCGCTCATGCCAAAATCGCCAACATGCATTTTTATTTCTCGATTGTCAATTCAAAGTTATTCAAAATTCACCGACTTAGTTCGCTTATAGGGAATTAATAACTAAATTGACAAGACCTCTCACATAACTTAAAAAAATTGAGATTTAGCCTTACCAATTGAAGCACCTATGAACCCCGTGTTCATTAGAGCTACCACGCTCGTGGGTCCCTTTTTACCTCGGGTAAGTAGGGTGATGCGATCACAAGCCAAAATTTGATTGGACTCAACGAGATAAGCGTTATCTTGGGACTAGGAGATGGATTTAGTTGAAATCCGTCAACCAAGAGTTCTAAAGTGTAGAATTAGTCAAGTATTGACTTACCATTTTTTAGATACAGGTAGCATGCGATGACTATTTTTGTCTAAAAATGGGTCTTGGAATCACTTATGTAATTTCGTGAGGGGTCATTATATGAGTGACTTGTTTAAAAATTTTTTTACAAGTGAATTATATATAAGCAATGAATGTTTATTTTCCGTTGATATTTATTTTCATTCGCGCAATGACAATTATTTTTCTTCTACGAACTTGTAAATCCGTTCAATCGTGGAAAGGAGTTTCCATTATTTTATACGGTAGCATTTTGATTGCGATCTCCGTTTAAACCACCGTAGCTAAAGACAAAATGATTTTTCTTTTGATCCTCACTTTAACCATTGCAAATATCTCTTATGAAGAGTATATGAATATGTCACACTTAATCAAAAACGTTTTGATTTTGTTTTTAGTGACGTCTCCTTATTACAATGGTGCATCAATCTTTTTGCTCCAAAGAAAATATTTGTAATTTTTGGTATGTCGTCATAATGCTCCTTATCGAGGCTTACCTCAAAAGAGGCCAAATCAGTTGGGACGACTAGGTTATTCGATTTATTTAAAAACGTGAATAACCAAATACCGTAGTCACTTCATGAAAGGTTTATCCTTTTGAAGGTAAAACCATGAATGAAATGAAGAATAGTCTTCATAATAATTCTAATATACTTGTCTTAATAGAGATTCATGAAAGTGAGTGGGAGCACTAAGAGGGATGTTTATATTCTTAATTGTTAAGAATAAAACGAGGTTCAAGAGTAGGTTGGCAAGATGTTGGCACAAGGCGAGGGAAAAAGCAAGTCTATTTTGAATAGTAAAGTCAATATCTAAGCAAGGTGTCAAACCCAACCTTTGATGATTCAATTCTTACAGTGTAGGACACAAGAAAAGAATCTGCCCCAGGTTTTCTAAAGAGTTAGAAATTGGGTGTACTATTTTCACCCATAATATCTATATGATCGACATTTATTATTGCTAAATGCAATTTTTGGGTATTAGATACCCATTATGGTTTTCATTGATGTATTCAATGCATATAATAATGATTCGTGCGACAACTAGCCATGATTAAATGTCAACCTACAAGGGAAATATAACTATTGTAATTTTATTTCTATAGAGACATATAAAAGTTATAATGTGATCAATCTAGTTTTGGATTTAGAGGTATACTTTAATAAACGTTATTATGTACATGACCTCTAAATAAAGAATATAGTATCCACTTTAGTGTACGACACAAGTGTTTCACTTTCGTGAATGGAACAAGCGTTGTATGCCTATACTTGGTCAATGGTTATCCCATACCAATCAAAGGTAATTATATTCTTGACCTAAACTAGAAATTACTTGTCATATAGATTGTAAAAGGCTCAAAAATTGGTGACCCAGATCTAATCTTGATTCTGGACTGTGTAGCACATTAAAAGGCTAGTATTGACTAGTATCCCTAAAACATTTGATTTTGAATCTTATGGTGTGTGTGTGCGAATCTTGTATTCAAGGCAAGATGATTCGTGCCCTTTTTATTGAAAAGGAAATCGAACCAGTGAGTTATTGGCCATATTACTTAAGAATATGCGTGGTCCAATAACATGCACAACCAGAGATGGTGATGACTACTTCACTTTATTTACCGACGACTTAAGTAGATATTGTGTTTGATTCTACTTAATGAGGTGCCAAGAGAAATCTTTGAAAAGTTCAAAGAGCTTCAATGTGAAGTAGTTAACCACCAAGAATATTAGATAGTAGACTTACGACCAAATCGTATCAAGAAATATCTAAGTATTGACTTTGATTTTCACCAAAAGTATTGTGAAATAGTTTCACGAGTTAAATTCTCTAACACACATTATGAGATAAGGCGTTGTTAAATAGAGAAACAGAACCTTATACGATATGATTTTGTCTTTGTCAAGTCAAAATGAGCCATTTGACTAACCTTGGGATCTTAATATTTTTGTCTGCTATTTCTTTTCCCACCATATTAAAACACATTTAAAATAGTCTGATTTCATTCCATATACGATATGGGTGGGTAGCGTACCTAATTTGTAAGTTATCCGAATGAAACAAGTGCTCAATAATCCTACATTGACCACGAGAACAAAGCGTTTGTGACTCGTGATGCTGTCTTTCAATAAAAAATACGATTATTTCTTGATAAGACAGAGTGGGAGAAAATGTTTCAAGAGCCACAAACTGAGCATATGGTCCGGGAAAAAGTAAGAAGTTTCCTCATTGTTTGTTCAGTAGTTGTTTCTTCGGAACCTTAAGAGGTCAGGTGGAATTTTATCACTCCTTTAATAGTGATGAATTCTAATCTGTGACTTATACAAGATTGTTTCTAGTCCCAACTTCTTGCTATGGCTTAGAGTCATGTGATTTGTAATGAACTCCATGTATGATGGTCAGGTATGTGACCTAGTAAATTTTACTTGAAGAAGTACGACCTCTTCAATGTAAATTGATTTTTAAGATCGAAATTTGCATGGATGAACATTAAAATGTTTTCAAAGATAAATTGGTAGGCAAAGAGTTTTGCACCAACCTTAATTCTTCGATCCGTTCGAATATACTTAGCGATTACAGCATATCATAATAGTATGATGTCAATTGGATCTCAAGAACCACCTTCTTGAATACGATTCTAGAAGCGGTAGTATATTTTATATTCACCTGTGGGTTCGTAGATCCTAACTATCCTAAGTTAATTTGCAAGCTTAAGAGGATGTCTTAAGTAAGCACTAAAGAGTTGGAATTAGTGTGTCAATCATGTTGTAAAGTATTTCTCGATATCTCGTGGAATTATATTGAATACATGAAGTTTAGTGAGAGTAATATGGTTTTCATTAGTCTTATATGTGGAGACATATTGATCATTTTAGATAATGGAAAATTTTGGAGAAGTTGAATACATCTTTTAGATATCTGGATTTATGGAGATAAATCTAAAAGGATATTAGCGTTGAGTCAAAATTCTTATATTGATAAGATCTTTGACTAGTTTAAGGAAGTTGAACACACGATAATTGATTCATTTTGCTTCCGCTGCGGGATCAATTATAAACGCTGTGATGTATACTCAATCTGACATTTCGCATTCTTTGAATATGACGAATCATTTGCAATCAAATCCAAGTGAGAGTCACTTGATAGCCATAAAGAACATTCTTAAGTACTTGCGAAAGACTAAATTTATGTTCCATGTGTTTGGAGTTTACAGTGAGTTGTGTATAAGTGGTTACACGGACTTCAGTTTCCAAACTAATCAAAGTGATTTGAAATCACGAACTGGCTGTGTTTTATAGAAGATTTATCTGTTGGAAGAGTTCCAAGCAGAAAACACTATTGGAAAGGTTCCAAGTAGGAGTGACATTTTCAAATATAAATGTCATGTATCCGCTGGAAGTGTTCCATGCAGTTTATCATTGCGGATTTAACCACGGAAATTGAGTACATTGCATCATATGATGATGCATATAAAAGTAGCTTGGATTCGACAATGTTGGAGGGACTAGTAGTAGTTCCTATAGTTGTATATCTTATCCCTTGATACTGGTAAAACAGTGGGAGCTATCTTTAGGCCAAGAATCCTAAGTCTAGATTCAAACCTAGACACGTACTCAGAAAGTTTTATGTAATATGAGATTACGTAGACAAACAGAAATAGCAATCAGAACGATGAGAAAGATACAAGTATTGCTAATCCATTAGCTATGCTTTTGCAAGCTGAACATGATAGTCATGTCATTTCATTGGGGATTGAAATATGTACCTGAATTGCTAGAGATTATGAGATATGAAATTATTGATAGCGTATCAATTTTTACAAATATTTGATAATCGCATTCATTGTTAGAGTTTCATTAAAAACTCCTTTGTTTAGTTTAACTAAGTTTTAATACTTTGTTTATCCGAATTGGTTGAAAGAAAGGTTGAACCCAATTCAAGTGAACGGGATGAACTTAGTGTTTTGTCCCTAGTCACTCATTTGAGGTGACGTCTCGAAGTGACTAGATTGTAAGTCGATCGATGGTTGGTTCAGCACCATGGGGTCATGGAGATGACTGGTCGTTTACATAGACAGACTGTTGAGACACTCTGTCGGGCAGTGACCATAATAGAGTCCCTTATCAAAATTGTTGAAGCCTGGTCGTGGCGGGGATTTCTATTTTATTCCTATGAGTCGATTCTTTAGACTGGCGACCATTTACCTGAGTCGGTGTAGTTTCCTATTGACTTTGGTTTTTGTCCTAGGTCGTGCCGTGAAAGGAGGCCGATGGGCATCTTCTGGGTCATGGTGATCTGCATCATACAGTGTAAGATGGGTCAACAGGAATTGTCCACCCCGTTGGGTATTAACATCTTCGGGCCACTCGAGGAGTAGTAACTAGAAATGCGTGGCCACGCTCGGAAGAGATCTCTGGTAGATTTTCCGGTCAGACAGTTACTGTAACAACCCGAAAAGTACCCAATTTTTTCTAGTAATTCTTGAAGATACTTGTTCAGCAAGGATTAAGTTTTTAAATAAATTTAATTGTTTCGAGTCGTATTTTGAAATTCCGAGTTCGTATTTGGGATTTCTGAGAGATTTCATGAAAATCCCGTTTTTTAGTCATCTTTGACTTTTCTTGACTTTTAAGTCGTCTTTGACTTTTCTTGACTTTTTAAAGTCGTCATTGACTTTTCTTGACTTTTAAGTCGTCATAAACTTTTCTTGACTTTTAAGTCATCTTTGACTTTTCTTGACTTTTAAGTCGACTTTGACTTTCGTTGACTTTTCCGACTCACCTCGTAATTTTAAAGACCGAAATTTTATTTTTAAAAATAATAAATTTATTTTATTTTATTAAGATTTATTTGAATTTATGATAATTTAATATAATTATTTTGAATTTATTCGGAATTAAAGAATAACTTTTACGATTTAACCCCAAACGTCATTTAACTATTCCCGAGTCAACTTAAGTCCCGAAACAAACCCGGAACCCGACTCTTGCATGAGTCACACGCCCCATGTCACCTATTTTCCACTCATGTTAGATCTTTTAATTAATATGATTAAACTAATAATAATATCTAAGATATTGGTAACTTTATCGGTCTGTCAACTTAAATTCCGCAATCGCTTAAAAACAGACCCGATTTCTCTTCTTTTCTCACGTCTCTTTCTCCTCTCTTAAGCTAGATATTTCCCTTTCTTTTGTTTACAATAACATAATATCTAATTAATATCTAGATATTTCATTAAACTATTATAAAACCGAATAATATCTAATTAATTACCGTAATATAATTATTAAACCCGAGTCAATCCCTTAACAACAATTTCAAAACCCGACTCCATATTTCTTCTATATGTACACGGCTCCTCTCACACTTACTCACTAACAACTTTTCATTTTACAATAAATCAAATTAAGATCAAATTAATCGTTCTTCAACGTTCTTCATTCGTTCTTGAGCGTTCTTCATCCGTTCTTCGTCGTTCTTGAGCAAAATCATCATAAAACCTTCATTTCTTAATTAAATCCGTCCTAACTTATATTTTTAGAATCTCCTCTTCGCTCTCCATCTTCAAGTACGGTTTATTTTCAATTCCGACAAAATCGTTTTCAACACTTTAATTATGGAAAATCAAGTTTTAAATTCTAATAATGTTTTTCTTGTCATTTCTTATAAGGGAAGATTTTGAAGACGAGTTTGGTGACTCGTATATTTTAGGAGAAGATTTGAAGACGGGTTTCTTATTTTATACTTCTTATTTTGGTGCTAATTGATTTTGCTAGCTAAGGTAACGATTCCGAGTTACTCGACGCTTTAATGTTACATATCTTTTGTTTCTTTGGTTTTGTGTTCATGTTATGGTTATTTATGATTTTAGTTAGTAACATGATAAGTAGTGGTTATTATTATGTTTTTATGAATTTATAGCATGGTTTGTGTTCTTGACATATTTGTATGATGTAATTATAACCATGATTTTTGTATGATTGAAGGTTAAATTGGTTGTTAAAAATGGATGTTGTTAATTAAAAATATGTTAGAATTAATTTGGAATTGGGGTTGTTAGAACCGTGTAAGTGACCGTGTAAACCAGCCCAAACCGGCCGGTTCAGGCCCGGTTCAGGCCGGTTCAGGCCGGTCCTGGTCCGGTCTGGATTGGTCCGGATTTGGTCAGTTGGTGTTGTGTCGATGTTTGATTGTTTGGTTGTTGTTTTGACGGGTTTTAAATATGTTAAGCATGCGGGAAATATTAAGAAACGGTTTTTAGTAAAGTCGATCAAAAAGCCCAAAACAGCCCAAAAACAGCCGTGGGCCCAGTCCAGGCCCATGTTAGGTCCGGCCCAAAATCAGCCCGTGGGTCCCTCTTTGGGACTTGTGACGGTTTTTGAGTAATTGCCATTTTATCGTGTTTTGTAATATTTAGCAAGTGGGAAATGTTAATAAGTAAAATATTTAATTAAAAAGGTTTTTCATAAAATTATTATTTCTCACATGTTAGAAATTATAATACGAGATTATAGTTTAATTTGATATCCTTCAAGTCAAGCGGGTTTTAGTAAGATTTAATAATTCACATGTTAGAAGTTGTAATAAAATAACATGTAATGAATATGATGATTTTTATGTTCAAGTCTATATGGTAAAGACTCTGTTTCTAGCCGGTTTGACCAAACGGGTTTGGTTAAACTAAGATCTAGTCAGCCCCGTTTTGACTGATGACCCGTCGCGGGACTCGGGTCGGGGATTTGTCTTCAGGTAAGGTTTTATTTAATGAATGAATGAATGAGCCTTAGTAGATATGAGGCGATACGATATTTGAATATGATTTATATGCAATTAGTCACATGATAGGAAGTTTTCCGTGACTGTTTGATTGTATGATATGTGTCGTGTTGACTAAGTACCCATAGAGAATTATGAGTATATGGCGTCTTGACCATTCTAATTCTAAATGAGTATCTGGACCATTGAATCGATAGGCCTTACTATCTTTTAACGAGCATAGGAGTTCAAGCTGATAGTTTTGTGTCCCGGCTTGGTTGGGTTTATATCCAAGTCGCAGGGGTCTGGCATGCCCATGGCTTCCACTTTGGGAAATGGAGTCAGTTTTAAGTACTAGCCAACCCCTGTGGTGGACTCTTAGGTGGTACTAATTGGATGAGTCTGGGTGCGAGGTTTTCCGCAATTCTCGGGGTCGGCGCAGTCTAGGATTAGGGTAGAGGTTAGGTGTATCTTGGCCATGTTATTAGGGTAACCTCGGAGCTAAGATATGTGCTTTGGATCTGGGCCATGTTTTAAAGGTAACCGCTGAGCCTAGATGTGTGCTTTGTATTTGGGCCATGTTATTAGGGTAACCGCTGAGCCTAAATATATAAGTATATCCTACCTCGTGGTATAGACTCGAGGTACAGAAGTCTTCTATTGACTGTGCTAAGAACTTGTGCCTGTTTCTAGACGTATTGGTCTTTCATGTTTGTATGATTCTATGAATCTTAGAAGGTGAGATGCAAGCCGGCTAAGGTTGATAAAGTTTGGATTACCGGTTGTTAACTGATTCACATGATTACGTGTTGATTAGGGTCGAGGGTATCATGGCCATGTTTTAAAGGTAACCTCTGAGCTAAAATACCAGCTTCCCTACCTCTTGCTATAGATTGATAACGGATTCACATGATAGCTTTCACATGATAAGTTATATGTTAGTTAATTGTTTCATAACATGAAAAGCATATCATATATGTTAAGGT